>PVLC010003359.1:24256-98607 GCA_004027655.1 Graphiurus murinus | reverse complement strand
AAAAAAAAAAAAAAAAAAAAAAAAAGTAACTGGAGGGTAAAGTAGTGTGGGGTAAACTTGGGAGGAAGTGGTCATCTGTTATGAAGGAAAATAATGTAAATAAGATATGTTTCCCACTGTCATGGAAATGATTACTCTGAGACTTTGCCATGTTTTTCCGGGCCCCTGGGTCTCTGGATATTGCTCTTTGGGTGGAGTAGTGTTGCTTGGTCTTCTTGTGGTGACTTCCAGAGCAGAGACCTTACATATTGCAGCCTGAACAAAAGATCTTGTGTGTGAATCTTGTCACATCTGAAGGCATTTACCCTCTGAGCAGTATACTCTGAATTTTGCCACATGCTATCATCTAGTCCTTGAGTGTCACTGCATGGCCCAAAGTAGCAGGGTGAGGCACTGGGGTCTAGTGCTAAGGACCAGGAGTAGAGGCACAGCCCAGGTCTTCCAGAACATGAGTTGCAGCATTTCAGTTTTTTGAATAAATAATATTAGTACCCTTTGCTGCTCTTCCCTGGGGAGTGTTGTGAGATTGATCACTTCTTCTATCACCAAGATGTCTCTCTCTTGTATTTTATATCAGCCCTGACTCTTAGACTACACTGTCGCATTTGGCTCAGTATTTCTGTGTTTTAATCATGTCCATTTTCTCCTTGAGGCTGAGGGCTCCCTGCAGGCGAGCATAAGTACCCCTTTTCTCTGTATCTCACTTCATGCGACTGTCAGGAGAGACTGGCTGATGAGGAAAGAATTTAAGAGAACCCCACCTTTCTAGTCCAAAAAGTATCCAAGATGCTGACTCGTGGCATGTAGTTCCTTTGTGAGAGAAGGAGCATGCATGTTAAACACTCCTCAACTTCTCGGTCAGGTTGTGTTGGTTCAGTTGAGTGACTCCTGCTGAGGCTGTGGCTTTGAGTCTGTACTCTGTCTTGGACTTCTTTCTAGGGAAGGCACAATGCTTTGGGCATTTGGAGGTGGGGGGATATTGGTAATAACTGGGATATGGAGAAAACATGAAATTTTAGTCAGGAGAAGTATCTCAGGAATCTGTAATGAGTGTTCATGTTATTTCTTTTCCGACAGGCTACATAATTTTTATAACCAATTATTCCATTTGTAATGATGCTGAGATAACAGAGATCCCATCTCATGCTCCATGGCACACACCAGGCCCTCGAGGGAGCTAGAACACACCATCCCTTATACAAGAATTGGAGGGCTAGTGTGTTTCCACGAAGATTCCATTCTAGCAGGAGAGAGAGAGAGAGAGAGAGAGAGAGAGAGAGAGAGAGAGAGAGAGAGAGAGAGGAGTGCTAAGAAAAAAAATTTATGAACAGCAAAGGGTACAAGGTTCTGGAAAAAGAACATGGAGAGAACTGGGGCTTTAAAATTAAGGAAAGATTGGAAATAGATTAAAGACCCATCTGCTGGCACGAAAATTTTGTAATCCCATATAGCTTCTGATGGTGTTATTTACATGTAACAAACGAACAGATATCTTTGGCTGAGAGAGATAGTGTCATCCCAAGCCATAAGGATACATCTTTTCCCACAAAGGATTTGAGGACTCAGTTGGAAAGGATTGGCTTTAGGAGGTTTAGGAAAGGCCCACATTTGGGGGGTTCCTGTTGAGACTGGTGGTTATCTCCTGCCTCACACTCAGCTTCCCCACTGGGAGAGGAAGGATGAGCTAGACATACTTGGTAATTGGCCGGTCAGGTCTGAAGGCGGCAGGTTAAAAGTTGATATCCAGTTGCTCCCACTCACCTGCTCCTGCCTCCACAGTTTTCTCCAAGATCTTTCCCATTCACTTGCCCTTTTACCACTTTTCTGTCTGTTTTTTCTTGTCTATAAGTTGTTACGGTATTTTTTTTTTTTTTTTGCGGTACTGGGGGTTGAACTCAGGGGCATTCTACCCCCGAGCTATACCCCCAGCCCTATTTTTTATTCTTTATTTTGAAACCGAGTCTCGCTAAGTTGCGGAGTGCCTCACTAGGTAGCTGAGGCTGGCCGGGAACCCAGATCCTCCGGTCTCAGCCTCCCGAATGCTGGGATTACAAACATGCGCCACCACGCCCGGCTTGTTAAGGTATTTGAAGTCGGACAGGCCTGGGTTTGAATCTCAATTCTGCCACTTAGTACCATATTACTTAGACTCTTTGATCTTATTTTCCCATCTGTAAGATGAGGATAATAAGGCCTACCTCTCAGACTAGTTGTAAGAAATAAAAGAATATTTAAATGAAGCCTGGGCATTTAGCAAGTGCCAAATAAAAGGTAGTTTACAGTTTTCTTTAGATTTCCCTCTCTGCTCCCTGGCCACTTTTCCTTAGAGAGAATCAGGAAAAGATTGATGTCCAAACAGATGGACATGCAAGGTTGACTTAAGAGAAGTGGAAGGATGACAAGAGAGGGCAGACACCATGGAGACAGAGACACAAATGTAGTTCTCGTTAGAGGAGCAGACAGTGAACATGACACAGAAGCAGAGAGAAAGTGAAAGATACGGAGATGGGCAAGGGTGGGAGGAGCAGGGAAAGGTAAGCAAAGGAATGAAGAGATGCAAAACCACATCTGGAAAGGCAGAGACAGGAGTGAAAGCCAGACAGATGGGGCAGGGGACAGAGATGGAGAGTTCATTGTGGAACGTGGCATAGGGCCTCTCCCGCCTTCCCCAGCCCTTGTGATCCATGTGAGTTCTAAATCCTGCTCCTATCCACCCCCTTTTGTCCCTGCAGCCTTGCATTCTGCTTCCACCACTGTCACAGATCTGCCTCTGCCCTGCCAGCCCTGCTGCAGGCAGCCTCGCCCGCTGTCTTCTGCTTATCTCAACCCGCACCGGCTTAGTTACCCAAGTCCACAGGGATTTTTCATTTCAAACAAAACTGTTTGGAGTGCAAAAGCATCATGGCGTCGGCCAGTCAGCGCAATAACCAGGTGTAGTTTTACGGCTGCTCCCCCCCGACTGTAACTGTGCTTTCATATATCTCTGGCTGAGACAGGCAATTTTCTTTCAAAGATTGTTTTTTCTGGAGCCTGTGATTTCTACTCTCGCCTCCAACCTCTGGGATATTAAAACGGGGTCAGTGGCTCTTGGCAGGCTGACCGATTTGTGGTCACTCCCCAGCTCCCCTGTTCACCTGCCTGTCGCTGTGGCTCCAATCTCATCATCCCTCTGCCTCTGCACCCCATCTAGCTAAACTGGAGGAAAACAGTTTCTGTGATTAAAGCTCTTTAGGGAGATGCCGAGGCCTTCTGGGAGGTTACTATCCTCCATACCAAGAGAACATGTGGTGTCTAACCTTAAGAGTAGAGGTTGAGCTGGCTACAGTGGTACATGCCTGTAACCCCAGTGCTTGGGAGACTGAGATGGGAGGATCGCAGGTTTGAGGACAGCCTCAGCAATTTAGCAAGACCCTCAGCAACTTAGTGAGATCCTATTTCAAAATAAAATAAAATAATAATACAATAAAAGGTGGATGTAGCTCAGATATAGAATGTCACTGGGTTCAATCCCCAGTAACACACACACACACACACACACAACACACACACACACACACACACACACACACACACACTAGATATTGAGGGGGGTTGGGGTGGGGAACCAGGAGAGGATTCATCTTCTATATCTCTTTCCTCCCACCCCCTCCTCACTCTCTTCGGGGATGGAGTTATCAGTTCCTTTCCATGAATGTACCATAGCTTATTTTCTAAGGGGAACATTTTGAAGAAATGGATGAAGAGAACTAATGTTTAACATTACAAAAATTTTCTTGCTAGAAACTGAGAGAGGGGTGGTATGGGAAAGATAATATAATCTTTTTTTTTTTTTTCTGGGAAATTTGGAGAATAGGAGGAATTCCCATACACTGCAGATTTAGGGTTGGGTTAGGGGAGATCTGGCATTCTGGGGAAAGGGTATGCAACCTTGGATCCCTGTTTCCCTGAAGAGAGGTTATGATTCTGCTCTTGCTGCCAAAAGCAATCTTCTTCCATTGTTGGCTGATATCATGTTTTCTGGCCAGCAAAATCTCTGCCTTAGCTCATCCAGGTAAGGTTGCCTTCTTGGAAGAGGGACCTGTATCTGCCTTTGGGGTTGCCCATTTTGGGTTTTCTCTATTCCTTTCCTTGGCCCAAGGCCTAATGCAAAATCCTTCCTGAGGTCTAACTCCTATTCCTCCTGCTTCGCTTAACAGATCGAATCCTCTTGAAAAACAACATGATACAACACACTCCCCCTCTTCACTCATACCATCCCTTGTTTTTATTAAATAAAAGTAAGTGGAGCTATAAGATGTGACTGGATCCCGGCTTCATAAAACAAAACTAACACCCTCTTTATCAAGGGGCTGAGGCATCCAGAGAAGATTTCTTAGGCCATTTTGCTGTCACGTAAATGGGAATCAATATTCAATAAGCCCTTGATGCACTACACTAGCGGTTCACTTAATACCGGCTTCCAGTACAGTAAGTGGCGTTGATATAGGGAGGGCTTGTTTGTAAAATAACACTGCAGCCCTCACCTCCCGATATTCGATCTAACTTCCCCTAGGCAAGGAGATTCAAGACTCTTGAGGAAGCAGAGAGCCATCTCGGCCAATCCTACTGCCTCAGGACATCCAGCTAGAAAAAGAGAATGGATTCTATGCTTTTATTAAAGCCAACTAGTCTCAGACATCCTAGAGGTTATTAAGCCCACATTCCTATTAGGAAGTTTTCCACCGTGCCTGACCTGATTGCCTCCTCTCTCAATAAATTAGTCAAATTGAAAACCAATTGAAGGATGGAATTTATTCCACCATTAACATTAGGAGAATAGACCCTCCTGTGCCCTGCCGGCCTGCAGTGTTAGAAATAATACCTCATTTCTTTCAGCCCCTGAGCTCGCTGTAGGGAAAGGCTACTGGCTGCCTCGGCCCCCTGGTGGATGGTTGGCAGCTCAGATTTCTCTGTGCAGAGTCTCACACTGAAGCTCCCACTTCACTGGGAGAGCGTGGTAGAAAATGTGTTGTGGGACAGCACGGTGTCTCTCGTGGGTCATTGGCCTCTGTGTGAAAAGAATTTCAACACTCGCCAGATAGGGACAAAGGCACAGGTACATAGGGGAAAGGGCACAGGTCACCTCAAGAGTCTCTGGGATCACAGCTGCTTAAGTACGCATGTGGCAGGGAGAGATGGCTGGCGGTGAAAGAGAGAGAGAGAGAGAGAGACAGACAGACAGACAAAGAGAGAGAGTCTCTCCTTTTTATATCACACCTGAAGAGGGGCTGGATTTGGGGGTTTAGGGTGGAGAATCCGGAACTTGGGGCAGCATGGGATATTGGTTCCCTGCCCTTGAGGTTTTAAAAAAAGTGGAAAAACCCCCAGGTAGGACTATCAGGAGTGGAGACAGGAAGTCTGGGATATAGGGTCTTTCTTACTCTTGGCTAAAGTAGGTTAAATCAATAAAACAACTCAGTGATCTGAAAAAAAAAAAAAAAAAAAAACACCTCAGGGACTTCCAAAATGGAGTCAGCCCGTTGTGAATGGGCCTTGCTTTTTAGGATGAGCAGGCTCTGTTGAAACAAAGTTATTTTTCCTTTCCTTCCTCCTTTCTGCCTAAATTTTATTCCTTCTATTCTACCTCATCAAATGGACTATTTAGATGCAGTCATTTGCCGGGCACAGTGGCACAAGCTTGTAATCTCCATACTTGGGAGGCTGAGACTGGAGGATCTGGGTTTGAGGCCAGCCTCAGCTACTTAGTGAGGCCCTCCACAACTTAGTGAGACCCTGTTTCAAACTAAAGAATAAAAGATAGGACTGGGAGCTGGGCGTGGTGGTGCACACTTGTAATCCCAGTACTTGAGAGGCTGAGTGGCTTGAGAGGCTGAGTGAGACCCTGTTTCAAAATAAAGAATAAAAACTAGGGCTGGGGGTATAGCTCAAAGGTAGAATGCCCCTGGGTTCAATCCCCAGTACTGCAAAAAAAAAAAAAAAATATATATATATATATATATGGTCATGTATTCATTTTCCATTCTGTGACATCTTTGCAGGGAATCTTAGGCTGGCTTGCCCTGCCTAGTTCTAAGCAAGCATGTAATGTATTAAGGGAATGCAATCTAATGCCTGCAGAAGGACAGTAGGTACTCAAGCTTCACATGATCCTTTTCTGAGCCAAATAGATTTTAGAAAATTTATCAAACAGTTTTGGACTGTCTGTGCTGCCAATCTCTAATGTCATTGCTCATGGGGTTTAGGAATGATCAATCTGGAGTTGAATGGAAATTTATGGAGACATTTATCCTGCTTTATAGGATAAATAACCCTTCCCTTCCCTTCTCTTGTTTTGTGGTACTGGGGATTGAACCCAGGGGTGTTTTACCACTCAAATATACTCCTAACCCTTTTTATGTTTTATTTTGAGACAGGGTCTCTCTCTCAGTTGCCTAGGTTGGCCTCAAACCTGCAATCCTCCTGCCTCAGCCTCGTAAGTATTGAGATTATAGGTGTGTGCCACCAAGCCTGATAGTTGTTGCTATTTCCTGTTTTGTTTTTTGTTTTTGTGGCACTGGAGATTGAACCCAGGGGCATCCTGCCTCCGAGTGACACCCCCAGCCTTATTTTATTTTTATTTGGAAACAGGATCTTGCTAGGCTGCTGAGAGTCTCACTACTTGCTGAGGCTGTCCTCCAACCTGAGATCCTCCTGTCTCAGCCTCCCAAGTACTGTGATTACAAGTGTGGCCACTACACCTGGCTATTTTTTATCCTATTCAGGGTGAGGAAGCTAGGGGAAGACTGTCCTGTACTACTGTCTGGGATATATGGAAGGATGTCACTGTAGTGACCCTGTAACTGTCCTATAGGAGAGAAGTCCTGACTTGTCTCCTAGAGCCATGTTAAACTAGACCTTTAGAAAATGTCACTTTGGTCCATCTTGTTGCAGATAGGTTTAGTGAATGTAAAGCAAGAGGCTGACTGGCAGCTGGGCATGGTGGTACACATCTGTAATCCCAGTGCTTGGGAGGCTAAGGCAGAAAGATCACAGGTTAGAGGTCAGCCTTAGCAACTTAGTGAGACCCTGTTTCAAAATAAAAGATAAACAGGTCTGGGGGTGTAGCTCATGGGTAGAATGCCCCTGGGTTCAATCCCCAATACAAAAAAAAAAGTAACTAAAGGAAGAGGTTGGCATTTGGCCTCTGTGCTCGGGCACAAATCACAAGGGAGCGAAGCCTGCATTAATCGCCCATATTTGGTTGTTTTTTGAGGTGAGCCCTCCAAAAGTATTGAGTCATGGGTGCATGCTTTGAATAAGAGACAGATAAACTCCTATTTCTTCTTTTTGGAGCTCCTCATTTGCCCAGCCTGGTCGCCCTGGGAAGAATGCAGCAAGGGAGCCTGGAATGTGGAGCTCAGGGTACTGAAGGGCTCAGTATACTGGCTTGGGGCTTTTACAGCCAGTTTCTGAGGGCCCTGAATGAAGAAGAAGGGTTATTGTCATTTTCCTTTTCCAAAAAAGAGGAAAAGAGGTGAGTTAAAGGTGGAGGTGCTCAGGTTCAATCCAGCACAGGACTTCTGGACAGTTGGCATGTGACTGACTTGTTTGGTTTAGAGTCCAATGTCTCCCTGCCAGCCCGTGTTTTCAGCTGCTCTGTGTCAGGTGTGAGGGCCAAGCGTGGTTCTGACATCTGTCGCCTCATAAATTTCCAGGTTGACTGGACTGACGAGGTGGGAGTCCCTAATTCTCTCTCCCTTTTACATGTGTCCTTCTTGAAGCCCACACTTAAAGAAACAAACAGAAATAGCAAGTGCTTTTCTTTGGTTACATGTAAGGATCTGTCTTCCCTGCTAAATCTTCAAAGGAGCTCCGTGTGGGAGGGAGGTCTGCATAGAGGAAGAGGCCATGGGGCAGAGGTGGAGGGGACAGAGGTCTTGGGGTGCAGCGAGCTCTCCCATGACTTTCCTCAGGAGAGGTCCTAGGAGAGACTTAAGGTTCCACGTCGTCTTTGAGCTGGCTTCTCCCAGCAAAGGGATTCGTGGCCAGATGTCTTGGAGAGTCCTGCCATGTCACGTGCCGGCCTTTTTCTTTTGAGTCTGCTTTATGAACCGGTTATCAGGGAGCAGTGGCATCTCAGCAGAAGGCATTACTGATGACCAAGCCCCTCTTCCCTCTGCTCAACTCCCATTCAATCATTCGGTACCTCTAGCAGTTCGTTTCTTGCCACAACTTGTGTTCTGGCATCAGTGTTCCCCCACGCAACAGCTGATGACATCTCTTGGCCTCCCCCATCCATTCAGCAACGCCTCTCCCCCCAACCCGCCCCCTCTGCCCGCTGTCCCAGCCTGTATCCCTGATCTCATTTCCTCCTACCTCTCACACCATCCTGAGACCTCTTGCCTCAACCTGTGCCTGGGCTCCTGTCTTTGGAGCCCCTCATTCCTTTGCAGAGCCTGCTCCTCTCTGACCCAGGTTCTCACCTGATCATTTGTACCGTCCCCCAGACTTTCAGGAACCAGAGGACTCCAGAGAGGAGGTGGCTCCGATGCCCGAGGTTGCCCCCAGCTCTCCGGTGGGGCGGATTTTATGCCTGAGTTGTGTGTTGTTTGTCTGTCTCAGACTTTGCAGCCCCTGAGGCAATGGCTCTGTCTTTGCAGGCTCAGGCTCAGGAAAGCCTTGGCAGCCAACAAATAATAAATAACACCCTGGTAACACCACCTGCAACTTGCTAATGAGTGTCTTTCCCCCGCCTCCCCCATCTCTTGGAGGTTGGGGGGGTGGGGACCCCCTACTTCTGGGCTAATGGATTTCTTCTTTTTCCGTCTAGGAGATTTGACATTGGAGGGTGAGGAGCAGTTTCTTTGTAGGGCAGAGGGATACAGTGATGACCTTGATGAGTATGTTAGATAAAAATTAGAGTTTATTTCTTTTTTTTTTTACTTGGAGAGATAGAAATTTTCAGAATCAGGACACTAGATCTGGAGCTCTTTGAGTTTTATTTATTTATTTGGTACTGGATATTGAACGCAAGGGCTTCTACCTCTGAGCTATACCTTCAGTGCTTTTTTATTTGTTGTTTTGAAACAAGGTCTCACTAGATTGCTGAGGGTCTTGCTAAATTGCTGAGGGTGGCCTCAAACCTGTAATCCTCCAATCTCAGCCTCCCAACTACTGGGATTACAGGCCTGTGCCACCGTGTCTGGCTCCTCTGGGTTTCTTGGGGGCTCCTGGGCTTTGGTTTCCGTCACCCAGCCCCATCTCTTTCTTCAAGTGATGTTTTCCCAGGTCACTGATGAGTTCTCAAAATCGGATCCTCAGGGAGTCATCTTCCTATAAGTCCATGGTTAGGCCACAGAGTGACTCTAATGTCTTCTTTTAGGTTTAGGATGTTCAGGTTGAAACACCAAGTGCAGTTTTCTGGAAGGTGACTGTACTTGAAATGCCAGCCATTGCCACCATGTGAATCTGATGGTTTGGCTGTGGGTCATCCAAAGAAAGCAGGACAGATGTGCAATCTTGTTCACTTATGTATTCAAATTGTTACCCAGAATGCCACTATTCTAAAGTTCATTTAGAAAACATAAGCCAACAGGCAAAAAAAAAAAGCCTTTTAAGTCTTTGCTATGGTAGTCATAGAGGCAGGGGGTGAGTGGAGTATATGCTTTTCTGAAATTGTCTAGTGCTTCATCCAAATGGCCCATGGACTGGATAGAATTCAGGAGCCTTCTACCTCTAGGCTATACCTCCAGCCCTATTTTAGTTTTTATTTGGAAACAGGATCTCACTAAGTTGCTAAGGCTGGTCTTGAACCTGTGATCCTCCTCCCAAGTACTGGGATTACAGGTGTGCACCACCACACCTGCTCCTTCCTTCCTTCCTTCGTTCCTTCCTTCGTTCCTTCCTTCCTTCCTTCCTTCCTCCCATCCTCCTTCCCTCTCTCCCTCCCTTCCTTCTTTCCTTCCTTGTACCAGGGATTGAACCCAAGGGCATTCTACTCCTGAGCTACACTCCCAATCCTTTTTTTAAATTTTGAAATAAGTTCTTGCTAAGTTGCTTAGGTGGGCCTCAAATTTGTGATCTTCCTGTCTCATCTTCCCAAGTACTAGGATTATAGCTGTGTGTCACTCCCCTTCCTTCCTTCCTTGTATTGGGGATTGAACCCCAGGCATTCTACTTCTGAGCTATACTCCCAATCCTTTTTTTTCTTTTTTAAATTTTTAATTTTGAAATAGGAGCTCACTAAGTTGATGAAGGTCTTGCTAAGTTGCTGAGGTGGGCCTCAAACTTATGATCCTCCTGTCTCAGGCTTCCAACTACTGGGATTACAGGCATGTATCACCGTGTCCATCTACCTTGAGTCCATTTTTCTAAAGGCAGACTTTGGGCTCTCAATCAGAAAGAGCTGTTTGAAATGATTTTGAGTTCAGTCCCATATAGTGACCTCTGTGGATCTGGGGCCGGGGGCAGGTTGGATGCCTTCCTATTCCTGATGCACGTAGCTCTCGGTGGTATCGTGGAGGCTGTAACATGGGGCTGGAGAGCAGGATGAGTGGTCAACAGGGATCACATTCTGATCTATATTCTGGGTGTAGAATCCAGTGGATGGAAACTTTCCCTCCCCAGGCTGAATCCAGGCTTTATATGTAGGCCATTTTTATAGAAAGATAGATTTTGCTTTTTTTGATAACTGGGAGATTGAAGACGAGAAGTGCTGTTCGTGCAGCGTCACTTCTGGGATGTGCGTTTCCCAGGACCATCCTCCTCGGAACCCCTCTCCGCAGTCACCACTCATCCCCTTTAAGAGGAGATGCTTTCCCAATTTCTGCTTCTCTCTTCCAGAATTGCCTCTGCCCATGCCCACTTCCCCATGCCTCCTGCCAGTTCTTGGGGTGTAAACAGTCCTGTCTGGTATTTGGGGTAAATGAGCTCTGTGTTGGATTAATTCTACATGACCCTGCTTGTAGACGGTTGGGGGAGGAGCTAGCCTCCCTTCTGTTCCCCCAGAGTCCAGACCCAGACCCGGGCCAAGGAGACTCATTTTCCCACGTGTAGGAAGCCGATGGGCCCCCCGCCCCTGCACCATTTGGCTCCTCGGGTTCTCTGAGTCAGCCCCTGACCCTGACCGTCTGTAGTAAGACGCAGACCCGTCAGACCAACCTCATCCAAGAGGGCTTAATAAGCACCTGGCGGCTAAGTGCTTTGAGACGTTTCAGATGAAAAGGGCTGTCAGTGGTTCTGGGGTTATTATTGCCAGGGTAGTGGCGGTGGCAATTACTCTGGATGATCAGGGCATCCAGCTCCCTCTGTCCCCCATGGGAGCACGGGGCTCTTGGAAGAAAGGCTAGCTGCCTTGCTCTACCGTCCTTGGCTTCTAATGGGGTGTCTGCAAGACTCCTTGCACTGTTTGCCATCGTCCCTCTGCAGCTGGACAGGCAGCACTACAGAAACTCAGTAAGAGCCCAAATGCTAGCCAGGTGTGGTGGCTCACATCTGTAATCTTAGTACCTGGGAAGCTGAGACAGGAGGATCGCAGGTTTGAGAACAGCTTCAGCAACACAGCAAGACTCAGCAACCTAGTAGAAACACCATTTCAAAACAAAAAATAAAAAGGGCTGGAAGCAGCTCAGAGGTAGAATGTCCCTGGGTTCAATCCTCAGTACAACACACACACACACACACACACACACACACACACACACACACACACATACGAAAAGCTGACTTGCTTGAGATGCAGTGGTTCTTAAGAGTGTAGAGTGATAGAAGCCAGGGATGGAGAGTGGCCACCTCATTTGACTTCTGTCTCTGGGCCTGAACAGAGAGGGGTGTGGTTGGTGTAGACAAGCTTGAGAAAAGCAGACTAGAGGTAGCATGAGAGGAAGAAATGGGTCCTAGCTCCAGCTGCTCAGGAGTAATGCTGAGTGTATAGAAGAGTTGTGGAACATGTCATACCAGGGCAGTTTTAAGTGAAAGGGGATTTTGAATGAAGCGTTTTCATCTCTGCCTTGCATGGCTGGCACGGAGGGGCATGCAGAGGCAGAAGCATCACTGGGGTTCGCCTTGGAGAAGGCGTGCTCCTGAGTGAGCACAGCTGCCAGGCACAGCCTTGGTCCAGTTCTGTCTCAGAGCGGAGGGCTCGTACTCTGGGCCCCCATCCCTCCTAACAGCGGTAATAGAGTATTTTGAAGAGGTTAAAGTGGACTCTCTACCCCACTGCTCCTGCAATCACCTGAGTGGAGGGGTGGGCAGTAGTGCCATAGTCAGACAAAATGGGGGCCCAAATCCTTATTTCCCATCCTGTTCTAGTTTACAGCACCTTTGCCGGGGGGGGGGGGGGGAGAATACCATGCCTGTACTATGTCCACAAATCCAAACATCTTCCTAAGAAGAAAGAAAACCCACATATTTTCCTTGAGAAATCATTTTGTCCTGTTCCCCTTGGAAATTATTTTTACTTCCTGAGAAATCTTCTCACCCAGACAGATGAGATGCTCAAAGCTTGGAACGAAGATGTCACACACTCTAGCATTACTGTACCCACCTCAACTACATGCTTGGTCTCTCTTCCCTTGCTTTCAGAGCCACAGATTGTGACCGGTGCCATCATCTTCATTCACATCTACCTGGATCAGTTACTACCTCCCAGTCTCAGGGTCTTGGAGTTTGACCTATATCATTGCTTGCTGCCAAAAGAGATTGTTATTTGAATAATTTAATTTGCCCAACCTGAATGACTGACATGATATCCATTACAATTATTAGAAGTAAAAAAAAGAGGTTTTTTTTTTTTTTAATCATATGGTTTTGGATAAAAGACATACATAACAAGATTGTGATTAATATGGAAAAGAAAAATACTGGGAATGGAAGGGAAGCAAGAGGGAAAGGGGAGAAAAGAAAATGCCCACTGGTGAATTTAAAGTATTACAAGCTCAAGAAAAAGAGGATGCTGGCCTTTCCCGAAGCCACACAGAAACAACTGAAACCTTAAATGTGAAGGATTAGGATTAGATTAAAGCAAGAATTCCCTCACTGCTAAGTCAAATGAGGCTACTCCTGAGAAAGACAAAAATCTACTGTTCTTGGAAATTCCGTGCAAAGCAACAGCGAGAGTTCAGGGAGGCCTGGCTGAGACGGCCCCTCGTCACTCTTTCCCTGGCTGTGTTATGCCCTCCCTTATCTGTCAGCATCGTCCAATCCGGCTCTCTGAAATGGATTTGATGACTCAACAATGACCAATTAGGCGTTAACACATCTATCTCTTGGGCTATCTCACCATCTTTATGGAGAACAGGATCTTAAATCTCTGCTCATCGGGACAGCCGGAGGCTTTGCCTAAACGGCGGAAAGAGCTGTAGACATTTTTCATAATTATAATGACTTTTTACAGGGAAAGCCATAACTCCTGCTCCTCCATAACTCCAGAGCGAGAGAAGAGCCCACTGCAGAGTCTGCCATGTGGGGAGAGGGGCCATCTGACGGCTATCTTCTTCGGGCAGCCAGTGCTTTCCCACCACAAATGACAAATCTGAGGGCAAAATTCATGAAGGAGGATAAGCTGGTTCCACTCAGATGAGACAGAGTGACAAAAGGTCGGAGAATTACTAAATAGTCCATAGCCTGGCTAAGCTCTGTCTGCATGAGGGAAGACAATTTTGGGGTCATCAGCTATCGAAGGCTTCCTGGAGGAGGAAAACATAGGTGAAAAGGGAGGGGCCGTTCTTAGAGGAAATGGTCTTTGTGCAGAGGTGGGTACGTGTGAGATGTGGACCACCTTGGGAAATTAGATCCCAATATGGATCACCGAGAGTTTGCCATCTTAGTTTTCTGATTGATTAATTGCTAATATCCCCATCAACCTCTCCTAACTACTCCCCTACAGTATGCTTTTGGCTTTTATGGGAATTTTATGACACCCTGCCAATCAGGCTTAGCCTCCCCCTGTTTCACCATCGCCTAGTCTTGGCTCAGACTTTTTGGTCTATCTTCTTCTCCTATAATGCTGAACATTCTTCCAAATGGCACTGCAGATGGATTTCAACAATTAGATCGCCTTTTTCTCATCCTTCCAGCAGTCTGTGCTTTCCTTGCTATACCTAGGTGACATTCATGGGCCGTTGAGAGGGCAACTTGTCAAAGTGTGGAGGATCAGCCATCTCTGCTCATTTCCAAACCAAGTACTCCAGAGCCTTACCTTGTCTGATGCCTTTCTTTGGCTAATTGTACAGCACTGATTGCCTTCAGTTTTCTGATGTTAATCCTATCTTATGATGTGTGTTTCAGTTTGGGAGTCTCTTGATAGCAAGACCCATTTTTTGCTCCATTCCATACTCCTCATTTTTTGCTCCATTCCATACTCCTCAGTGCAATGTAGACTCCAATGTGCTAGAGATGAACAGGTAGCTAGATAGTAGAGTGTAGACAATGGATGTTGTGACTCACACCTGTAATTCCAGTACTTGGAAGGCTGTGACAGGAAGATTGCGAGTTCGAACCCAGTCTTAGCAACTTAGCAAGGTTCTTAGCAACTTAGTGATACCTTGTTTCCAAAATTAAAAAAAAAATAGGGATGGGTTGTAGCTCAGAGATAGAACACCCCTGAGTTCAATCCACAGTACAAAAAAAAAAAAAAAAAAAAAAAAAAAAAAAAAAAAAAAAAAAAAAAAAAAAAAAAAAAAAAAAGTGTAGACAGCTCTTGTTTTTCTGAGGCATGGTTGGAGAAACAAAATATATCCATACAACTGCTCCCGTGAGTCTTTTCTTTGGTCAAGTAGACATGTTATGGGTATATGTATATCATAGAAGTTGCCCTTTGATGTTCTCCTAAAAGATTCTTTCTTTGGTCAGAACACAGAAAGTGTGAGCTATTGTGCCTCATTGATTTGCTCAACAAATTATGATAGTCATTATCCTGGACAAGGGATGCAAAGATGAATAAGATACCTTTTGGGCACTTTCAAGTTGGTGGGAAGATAGATAAGTAAACCAGAATCCAGCCAGGAATGGTGGCACACACCTGTAATCCAAGTACTTGGGAGGCTGAGGCAGGAGGATTGCAGGTTCAAGGCCAGCTTGGCAACTTAGTGAGACCCTATCTCAAAAAATTTAAAAAAGGGCTAGGGGTGTGGGTTGGTAGAATGCCCCTGGGTTCCACCCCAGTGCATACATGTATGCATGCGCACACACACACACACACACACACACACACACACACACACACACCCCATGTGATAGAGCATGATGAGAACTGTGATAGAGGTGTGCATGGGGTACTGGAATGAGGGGTGGACATCTAACTCAGACACAAGGAAGTGTCATTTATGGGCCTAGTCAGCAGAAGGGGAAAAGTGGTTAAGACTAAAGCAAGGCACTAGGAGGACCTCAATTTGAGATTTTTTTCATCTATGCATTTATGCGAGGATCAGTCATGTACTAACAACCAACTCTGTGCTAGTCACCACACTAGCTCTGAGTTAGACAAAGTTAAATCCCTGTCATCAAGGAGCATTCAATCTAGAGTGGTGGGCAGAAAAATGAACATCTGGAATATAGTACGATAAGGACTGAGGTAGAAGCAGAGAAAGCCGGCACTTCCTCAATTAAAGCCTGCTGAAATGTCATGCTGTGTTGAATGTGGAAGAAAAAAAAAAAAGAGGGTAATTTCAATGACTTACCCTCTTACTCCTTTCAAACCTCTGAATAGGCTGATTCAAATTCCACTCTGCAGTTTATTTATCATCTGGAATCTCAGCAGTTGAAGGATCCAGAATATATCAAACTTCCTAGGTCCTTGTCTGGACACCCTTCCTAGTTCAGGAAGCAATTAGTCTAAGAAAGACAGTAGTGAGAGTGTAAGAGCAGAATATATATCCTTTTAAAATAATTTAGTAACAACCTTAGGTAAGTGACCAATAATTTATAGAGTCTATTCTTTTTATAGAGATATTTCCTTGCAGCTCAACCAGCGAGCTTGTCGGGTTTAGAGGATTAATCTTTGACGTAGTAAATATGCTCAAGTTGTAATTCAGTTGCAGGGATAAAGGAAACTTAGACTTGTCTTGTATAAGAGGAAAATATTAAATGGATTTGTGGAGGACCTGCCATTGTCATCCTTATTGTCTCTTGCTCCTTAGAGTTTTAGAACGTATAGGTCCTTTCATTCCATGTTATTATTTTAGAGATGTGAAGACTAAAATTTTTGGTACCAGAGATGGTGGCAGATCCAGGACTGGAATCTGAGTCCCTTGACTCACACTTTGGGGCTTTTAATACCACACTATTCTATTACACATCACAGTCAAACTCTAGTCTTACCTGCAGCTGGGTATGGTGACACTTATCTGTAATCTCAGTACTTGGGAGACTGAGACAGGAGGATCTCAATTTCGAGGCCAGCCTCAGCAACTTAGCAAGACCCTGTTTCAAAATAAAAAATAAAAAGTGCTGGGGGTGTAGTTCAGAGGCAGAATGCTCTGGGTTCCATCCCCAAGACCAAATAATAATAATGATAATAATAACACCCCCCCAAACCATCTAGTCTTACTTGTAAAGCTTCCCTACCAATTTCCTTCCCCTCAGTTCTTTTCTGTCCCTCCCTATTGTATAGCCAAACTGAGCCCCTTCCTCCCCTCTAATCCATGCCACATGTTTTCTGCCTCTGAAACTCCCCTTAAGCTCTTCCCTCCCCAGGCAATAAGACCTTCTC
Organism: Graphiurus murinus; assembly: GCA_004027655.1. Lineage (NCBI taxonomy): Eukaryota > Metazoa > Chordata > Mammalia > Rodentia > Gliridae > Graphiurus > Graphiurus murinus. Next base: position 81,920 of record PVLC010003359.1, on the reverse strand, counting down.
TTTTCTCTCCCTTTTGCCCCTCTCTTTCTCTCCATCCCAGCTGCAGACTCCTCTTCCAGGAAGCCTTCCCTAAGTAGCCTCTCCTTTCTTCGAATGTTCTTGGCTCTGCATCTCTTCAGCCCAGTTGTTGGTTGCAGCTGCTGCTTTGTTGCTTAATAAGCATTCCGAGGTCATTTTAAAAGATATTTAAGCCTGGCGTGGTGGTACACGCCTGTAATCACAGTACTTGGGAGTCTGAGACAAGAGGATCTCAGGTTCCACACCAGCCTCAGCAATCTAGTGAGACTCTCAGCAATTTAGTGAGACCATGTTTCAAATACTCCAGGGCTGGGAGTATAACTCTGAGATAGAACCCCTGGGCTCAATTCCCTAGTACCCCAAAGTATTTTTTAAATATTCTATTAATTCACTTAGATTAGGAGCTTCTTAAGGATAAAGTCTAGAACACATTGGGGGGGGGGGTTATATTATAGGGCCACCTATAGTCTGGTAATAATATCAGATTGAATTGGATAGTGTGAGACAGTTAAAATTACTCAAGTGTTTGGGGAAGGAGAAGGCTGTGTGACTTAGGGGCGGAGGTTGATGGCTATCCTGCTTGAGGCAGTGGGTATTTGAAATGACTTCTTAAGGTTATTTCTAGTCCTGAGACTCTGTCACCCTGTGAGCCAACCTGGATATGTCATGGCCTTCACCTGATGTTTTCAATTTTGTGTCCTAGGGTAAATACTAAGACGTCCTGCAGCTAGTAGGTGGCAGCTCAGCATGTCCATTTCACGTTATGGATTAAAGGAGGAGAGCTGGGTGAAACCTATCCTCCTTGGTGGAGTGCATAGTAGGTGAAGCACCTGTCTGCCCAGATGATGACCTCAGTTGCTGCCTGGAGGTCTCCACCTCAGGGAAGGGAGGCCCTGAGAGCCATTTTGACCCAAGTTCAAATTCTCTAGAACAAACAAGCCGATCTCTTGCTCCAAGCTCTAGTCAAAGAGGCTCCAGTGTGTTTATTGCCTCTTGCGTGTCCCTGCCCTGGAGAACAAACAAACAACTCAGTCTGACTCATTCCCCACCAACCGTGCTCACTTCCATTGCTTGGGATTTGCCAGGAAAATCCCTCAAACCCTATTGAAATAAGAAGGGCAAAGGTCTCTGTTTGCATTTCCCTACTCCTTCTTCCAAGAGAATTATCAACCTCCCCCCTACCCCCACACACACCGCCCCAAGGTGCAGAAGACTATCAGTGACTTCCAAGTCACCTGGCTGGGCTCTCTCTGTTGCTGGAGGCATGTCAGCTTGCTTCACTGATTCATTCATTCAGCAAATACTTACTGACTGCCTGTCTGCTGTATGTGAGGCTCTCCTCTCTCAGGATTAGGGCTTGCTGACTCTTGCCTTGGAGATTGCTACTGCTTCCATCTTTTGGCTAAATGGTTTGAAGTCTCCCTTTCCTAGCATCTTGTTGTAATAACACCTTTCACTTTCTTCCTGCCATTGGGACAACTTAGTTTCTGAACTCTATCCATCTCTATCATTAAAACTTTTTTTTTTTTTTTTTTTGACACTAGAAGTTGAACCTAGGGGCATTCTAACTCCAAGCTACACCCCCAGCCCTTTTGTTTTTTATTTTTAAACAGTTTCTCTCTAAGTTGCTGAGAGTCTTGCTAAATTGTTGAGGCTGGCCTCAAACCTGCAACCCTCCTGTCTCAGCCTTCCAAATACTGGGATTACGGGCATGTGCCACTATACCTGGTGTCTCAGTCAGCATTCTCACTGCTGTGAACCAATGAGCCTGACCACACACAACTTAGAAGAAGGAATGCTTATTTGCTCACAGTTTTTGGAGATTTCAGAGGTTCAGTCCATGTCAGGCTGGGTCTGTGGAGCTTAGGGCATGGCCACCGAAAGCAGAGAGACAGAGAGAGCGAGGCTCTGCTCTCACATCATAGAAGCTGGAAACGAGAGAGAGAGAGAGAGAGAGAGAGAGAGAGAGAGAGAGAGAGAGAGAGAGCAGAAAGAGGAGGGACCATATATAATCTCCAAGGCCACATCCCAGGGACCCCACCTCAATCAAGCCCCACCTCCAAAATAGCTGCCTTGTTTCTGTGAGATATGGGGGACATTCTAAATTTAAAACACAATACCCACTTCATCAAGCCTTTGATGGATCTTTCCTTTGTGGTACTGAGAATTTAACCCAGGGGCATTTTACCTCTGAGCTACATCCCCACCCCTATTTTTTTTTTAATTATCCTTTATTTTGAAACAGAATCTCACTAAGTTGTGGAGAGTCTCATTAAGTAGCTGAGGCTGGCTGTGAACCTGTGATCCTCCTGTCTCAGCTTCCCAAGTACTGGGATTACAAGCATGTACCATCATGACCGGCTTGATGGATCATTTTTACCTCTCAGGATGATCCTGCTTCACATTTTCTTCCATAAAGGAGGAAGCAGCCTATGCTCCTATGTGTATTCAGCTTATTCCCTCTCATTGTCTTTGGAAGAAATCCAGCTGGAGCCTTCCCCATCTGGTGTTTAAAGGAGGACTGTGTTTCCCAAACTATGTAACCCTCAAAGCACACATGTTTCTCATGATGTTAACAGGGGTTTCTTGGGAAAGTGTTACCTGATCAGGTCAGTTTAAGGAACAATGGACTAAACAAAATGAAATCTTAAGTTGCAGGACTTCTCTGAATCTTTAACATATTAATACTCATTTTGAATCTCAAAAAAGGAACATACTGGGGAGGCTGAAAAAGGAAGAACACAGGTTCAAGTTCAGCCTTGGTATCTTAGTAAGAGACCCTGTCTCAAAATAAAAAATAAAAAGGGTTGGGGGTATAACTCAGTGGTAGAGTGGTCCTGAGTTTAATCCCCAGTCCCACTACTGCCAGCACCACAAAACATAGTATGCAATGTTTTCCAAACTATTAAACCATGGATCCCCTCCTCCTTTTTTTGGTATTGGAAGTTAAACCCAGGGGCATTCTCTCTCTAAGATATGCCCTTAGTCCTTTTTCTTTTTCTTTTTTTTTTAAATTTTTACTTTTGAAATAGGGTCTCGATAAGTTACTGAGGCTGGCCTTGAACCTGCAATTCTCCTATCTCAGCCTCCCAAGTACTGGCATTACAGGCATATGCCACCATGCCCAGCCAATGGACCTCCCCCACCCCTTTTGGTATTAGCGATTGAACTTAGAGGCATTCTACCCCTGAGCTACATTTCCAGCCCTATTTTTTATTTTTATTTTGAAATAATGTCTTGCTAGGTTGATGAGAGTCTTACTACTTGCTGAGGCTGTCCTTGAACCTTCGATCCTCCTATCTCAGCCTCCCAAGTACTGGAATGACAAGCATGTGCTACCACACCCAGCTCATCAAACCCCTTTAAAAAATACTTCTTATCAGTTTTTAAGATATTAATGTTCTGTGAAATTCAGTTTGGCAGCAGAAGGAACATTGATGTAGTAGAAAAAGCATTGAACTAAGAGACAGAAACCTTAGAAAAATTTTTATTTGTGCTTCTGGGGATTGAACCCAGGGCCCCACACATGCCAGACAAATACTCTACCACTAAGCTACATCCCCAGGCCCTAGGAACCTGGAACGGCATCCCTCTCTGCCACCCATTTTTGTGACTCAGGGCATGTCACTTTACCTCTCGGGACCTCCATTCCCGTTCTTGGAAAATGAGGAGGCAGGACTAAATTATCCTTCAATCCTCTTCTAGTTCCTGTGGATTCCACAGGTGGGCCCAGTATCCTAAGAACCAGAAACAAACTTTGAGATCAACATCTGGACAGCCCCATCGAGGACATTTAAGTGATGGACTAAAACATTCACATGTGGCTGAAGAGATCTGGAGTAAACACGTTTTACAGGAAAGTAAAGATACTTGCAAAGAGAGAACATGGTTGCTCCTTATGCAGCTGAATGTCTTAAGGAAAGATCTGAGAAGTCTCCTTGGAAGAGAGGAACATTGATATCAAAGCAAGACAGAGCACCCCTCTGCTGGCAGGGTGGGTGGGAAATAGGTGCTCCTTTTATGGGGCGACCTATTCGACTGAAAATTCAAAGAGAATGACTTATACAATTTGTCTGGGAAGCAGGATGAAGTGGACCTGATGCCGGGAGTCAAGGATGGTTTGGGAGCTTTATCAGGAGTGCTGGGGAAAGTAGGTTGGCACACATTTCACTCCCAGCAATCTGTGGTCAGGCCAATCCCGGGGTGCTTAGACAAGAACCGGGCAAGTGTGGATGGCCTTGGAGATGGGTGGATCCCCTGTGGGTGGCCCAAACCTTTTGCCTCTTCTTGCATTGGGTATGATGGGCTAGAGCCCTAGATTAAGTTTGTGCCTCTGGGCACTGTCACTTAGAGCAGATAAGAGTGATGAGCAGAGACGCTTATCTTTATAGCTGTTCTGGTTTGATTTATATTCTCTCTCTGTATGTCTCTCTGCCGAGTCTTTGTGCACCTGTCTATGTATATGAATGTGTTTTCATGTGAGCATGCACTTGCACATAGATGCGGCCATGTGGCCATGTTTTATATGTAATGTGGGTTTGCAAAGTGTCTATATATATATATATGGCTGTACCTGTGGGAAAAGGATGAGGCTTACTTTTATGTGTGTATATATAAAATATAACATGTGTATTGGATAGTGATCTGTTATAGATACAGGAGTCATGTATTATATTTATATATTCTATGTACGAATGTTCATATGCATTTACATGTCTCTATCCTAGGCTGTGTCTATTTGAACTACTTTTTAAAATATTTCCTTATTTTTAGGGGTGGGATTCTTTCAGAAACTCGTTAAGTATTTATTGAGAGCCTACTAAGTACAGAGTGTATTCCTGTGTATATGCATGGGGTGTATCTAAGTTGGTTTCTCTAGGTTTGTATCTAAGGGAACATGTACTTCTGTATGCCACCAAGTTTATGAAATGTCTGTGTATATCCTGATTTTCTCCCTTATCTAATGTTAAAATCTTACATTGCATGTTATCATAAGCTCCCCCCAACTATTTTGGAAAAGGCAAGAGATAACTAGCCACATTTAGTTATATGTATATTTGGTATGTGTATGCATCTAACATACGGCCGAGTGGAGTAAACTCGTACCCTGTTCATTATTTATTATAGTCCAGTCTCCTCTTAGGTTCCTGTGCCATCTTACTCTCAGCCTTTCTTGCTTCTATACAGCTTGGAAAAAAGTCTAAAACACTCACTCATCACTGTGAATAAACAGCCTTTTGTCTCTGCCTGAACCGTCCATCCAACCCAGGAAGTAAAGGAGGGAATCAAGAACTGACAGAAAGCTCTAGCTATTGGAGAATCCTTCTATTTTCTTTGGCTCTTTCTCTGGCCTCATCTTCCCTATTGACCAGTTTCCCCATCCCTCGAAAGACAGCAAGGTTTTCTTTTCTCCAGAGAAACCAGAGAGCAAGAGAGATTTTGCTCCAAGGGAATCTGTTCACATTTTATGGGGTTTGTCAATAATGTTCCTTCATTAAGATAGCATCTCAGCAGAATGAGAGAGGCCTCTGCTCCCCCCAAAACAAGTTGTTTTTTCTTCTAGGGGGTGTTGGGGGGGGACATTAAATAAACCTGTTTTTTAAAAATGTACCTCTGCATCAAGGAAATGTGTTATTATTGTAATTGTCTAATGCTAATTATACTTATTACTATAATAACCATTTTGTTGTAACAAATGATGTAATCCTCTTTATTTCTGTCGCCGCCAGAGGCGAGTGGTGTGTCTATACTAGAGGGGGATTGGGGAGGTGCAATCCAAGCCTGGTGAAGGTGGAAAAGCTCCCATGTGGCCTTGCTGCCTAGGGACAGGAGACAGGACAGAACATATCTAGATCATTTTGCTTTCCAACCTTGCTTCCCTTTGGAACAACCCATTCCAGGGCCTTTCCTGAAAGCATTTAATCATTCAGTTAAACCTTCATTTATTCATTCAACAAACATTCATTTGGTATCTGCTGTGTTCCATATGGTAGAGTCAGTTCTGATGCTATAAAGTAAATCAGATAGGATCTTCACTGTGGAGAAGCTCACAGTCCAGTGGTGAAGATAAGCATGCAAACACTATTTTCAGCGCCCTAGAATAAATGTGGTATTGAGAGGTATATTTAGAGGGCTATGAGACAAAGCACAGCAGAGGTGATTTATTCCGCATATGGAAGCCTGAAAAGCTGGGTCTTTGAGGGGAACACTGGGAATTTGCAGCACCGAGAAGGGGCGCCAGTCATTCCAGGGAGAGGGAACTATATTACTACAGGTCTAGGGGTAGGATAAAGCCTGTTGTTAATATTAATCATAGTAAATTATAAAAATCGCTCATATTTCTTCATAGCAGACACCACGTTCTAGGCACTTCTGTGTGTTAGTGCCCATCCTCGCGCTGGAGTGAGATGAAGTGTGATTCAGAGTGCCCAGCATGGTGCCTGGTAGGAATATGAGTGGTTTTATTATTGTTTCATTGGTATTGTTACTATTTAACAGATCCACAAACCAAGGCTTAACTTGCCCGATTTCACACTGACAGTAGGAAATAGAGCTTGGGTTTGGAACCGAGTCTGAATAGAGGCCCCGTTCTTAGCCACTTGTGTGATTAGGGTACAGGGCACATGCTGGAGGTGTAATGATTTGTAACAAGACTGCCGAATAGTTTGGGTGCCAGACTGTAAATGGCCCTGTGTACTATTAGAGGTTTTTAACTAGAGGAGAAAGAAGATAAGATCTACATTTTAGTAAAAGGCGAAAGATTTATACAATCTGAAGAGAAACTTGAAGAGTAATCTGAAGAGTATTAGGGTTGCATTTTAGAAAGGCAATTCCAGAAAACTAGGACTGTGTGGACCGCTGGCTTCCTGGATCTTCCCAAACCAAAGCGAGGCGGAGTGTTGGCATCTCAGTGGTCGGTTCTTACTCCACGGTTGGTTCAGCCAACTGAGTCATGAGGCTGCCCTAGCTGGTTATCTGTGGGACATGGAAGGCAAGAGAGTCGGGGCAACTATGGGGTTAACACACTCCATGCAGAGAGCCAAGCCCGATTTCCAAGGCCCCAGGATTGGGTCATCTTCATGATAATATCTCAGTAGGCCTTCGCTCCCCTGAGCATTACTAGACACTGCAAACCTTCTCTAACTTTTGGGCTGGGACCTTGTCTGTCTTGTCCACTTCTATATCTGCAGGACCCGCAGAAGGCCTGGCAATCATATATGTTACTTAATCTGACATGTGAACACTGGTCACTTATCCTGGAGTTCTGTGTATCCCAAGCTTGGCCGACTGCTCACACACTGAATTTTTCACTAGTCATCAAAGAAATCATTCCTCCTATTATCAGTGACCTTCTCTTCACATCACCACACACACAAATATAGCCCCCTCTGCTCCTCCCAACCTGCCACCTTCAGTTCACCCATTTAACATAGAGGAGGGTGTCAAAGATAATAGTGACAATGACTACCAGTCACTGTGCCCACCAAGTGCCAGGCACTGTTCTACGCCCTTCCTATGTGTTAACTAAGGTCTCGCCACAGCTGTGTGAAGACATACTGTTCTCCCCCCCAGTTTACAGGTGAGGAAAATGAGATTCGAAGAAGTCAAAGAACTCGCCCGAGGTGACACAGCTCATCTTCTTACCAGCGCTTCTGAAATCTTAGCATACAAATCACCTGGAGTCTTGTAAAGCACACGTTCCAATTCAGTGACTTTATGGTGATGTCCGAAATTCTGCCTTTTTAATAAGCTCCCAAGCACCGCTGATGCTCTGGTCCACGACCACACCTTAAGCAGTAAGCTCCATCCATCTGCCACTTCTCCATACCAACCAGTTCCTGGCTCCCTATGTCATGAGCTGTCAGAGTTCTTTCCTAAGTAGATGTGACATTTGTTTAAAACAGTTCTATTAACCATAGGAGTTAGCTTTCTCCTGGGGGACAAAGGGGAGTTCCAACTGGCCGATTGTCTTCACATGTCTTTGTGATCCTTGTGTGGCAAAGAACTGAGCCTAAGCAAAAGAAGGGAGGCTAAAAGCTTTCTGGGTGTGGCCCCTGCTTCCTGCAGGCTCAGATCTCGTCCACAGGTTGATGGCACTGATGGAGGCTTTTTATCACTTTCCACCAAGGTCACTTGTTGACTTGTACGTAGTAGGCATGGAGGTGCAAGTGACCCAGCCTCAAGGCTTCTGCTGCAATCTATTGGTTAACATGCTTCTAGAATTCTTCTTTGTCATCCCCTTCCAAGTGCAGAGTTAATAAGAGAAGGTAGGAAGGAATGGGAAAGCATAACTTCAAGAAAAGAGCATATCAGCCCGGATGGGTGGCCCACACCTGTGATCCTAGTACTGGGGAGACAGGAGGATCACAGGTTCGAGATCAGCGTCAGCAACTTAGCATGGCCCTCTGCAACTTAGTGAGACCCTGTTTCAAACTAAAAAATAAAATAGGAAGCCGGGCGTGGTGGCGCACGCTTGTAATCCCAGCATTCGGGAGGCTGAGACCAGAGGATCCGGGTTCGCGGCCAGCCTCAGCTACCTAGTGAGGCACTCTGCAACTTAGTGAGACTCGGTTTCAAAATAAAGAATAAAAAAAAATAGGGCTGGGGGTGTAGCTCGGAGGTAGAATGCCCCTGAGTTCAATCCCCAGTACCGCAAAAAAAAAAAAAAATAAAATAAAATAAAAAATAAAAAATAAAATAGAGTTGGCGGTGTAGCTCAGAGGCAGAATGCCCCTGGGTTCAATCCCCAGTACCACACACACACACACACACACACACACACACACACACACACACAAAGATTAGATCAGTGAATTTATTAAGTATTTTTAAGGACCTGACATTAAAATGCAATGATTTTATCCTCACCCCCAGGTCTGAAGAACTGCAGGAAAAATATAGTCAATTCTTGCTTAATATCTTTTCCTAATTGAGGTGGCCTTCGCCTTTATTTCTCGGCAAGGTATATTTATGAGACATAATTCCTACGATAATTCTGAGGGCAAAGACACTTTTTTGGAAGATAAGAAAATGTCACATTAAAAAGTCCAAAATAAATTATTTCACTTTTCTATTGAGTTGGCAAGAGCCGTGTCACAGCTGTCCTGCCTTAGCCCGGCTAACTGGAAGTTAACAGTGGCCTTTTAAATGGGAAGTGAAACTCTAGGGTCCCTCCTCCCTTGAAGGTCCTCTGACTCCATTCCAATCAGGCCCAGGCCTCTAGTACCTGGGTGAAGTAGTTAAGACCCCGGGGCAATTACAGCTCCCAGACAAATGGGATTTTCTCTTGGAAAAGCCTTAGGCAGTTCAGCCCTTAGAGAGAGAGGACTTCTGGTGGAGGAAGCACCGAGCTTAGTGCTGTGGGTTTCTCTCCTTTCCATTTCTTCCTATCCTCATGACTGTCCTCACAGCCCAGAGCAGCACAGCACCCTCCTCACTACCGCCACTCACCTGAGTGAGTGTTTAATCTTCAGACCCTTCTTCTTTTCTCCCATTGAAATTCAAACAAAACAAAATGCTAGATTTGTAATTCACTCCACAAATGCTTTAAAGTATCCACTGTGAATAACATCGGGCTAGTTGCTATGGAACATGAGAGATAATCACTGTTGTTAAGACAGGGAAATCGCCGCGTGGAGATAAAGGCAAAGGTCTGGGTGATGCATCTATAAGCCAAGGAATGCCAAAGATGGCCAGCAACCACCAGAAGCTGGGGAGAGGCCTACAGCTGGTTCTCCTTCACAGCCCCCGGGAGGAAGCGACCCTGCAGAAGAACCTTCCCTCCCCAACCTCCCTTCCTTCCCTCTCTCCTTCTTCCTTTTTTTTTTTTTTTTTTTTAAGAACTGGGGATTGAACCCAGGGGCACTCTACCTCCGAGCTACACCCCCAGCCCTATTTTTTATTCTTTATTTTGAAACAGGGTCTCACTAAGTTGCAGAGGACCTCACTAAGTAGCTGAGGCTGGCTGCGAACCTGCGATCCTCTCGTCTCAGCCTCTCAGGTACTGGGATTACAAACATGCACCATCAAGCCCAGCCTCCTTCCTTCCTTACTTTTCTCTCTTTCTGTCTTTTTTTTTTGTGGTACTAGGGATTCAACCCAGGGGTATTCTACCTCTGAGCTATAACTATGTGGCTATTGGCAGAGTTGGACTTTTTCCTAGAAGTAACAGGGGCCAACAAGCAATAAGATGGCTGGATCTGGTGGCAGTAGGAGGATGAATGGAAAGGAGGAGGAGGCAGTTTAAAATTCTAATCTGGCATCTAGAAAACCAGCAGGATATGTAGACTTGGGAATCATTAGCATATATCCAAGTGTTGAAAATAGAATGGGTGAAAGCACCCACAGAGACCAGAGAAGCAAGTGTGGGAATACTGACTTTATGGGGAGGGTAGAAGAATATGAGAAGAGTGAAGGAGACTGAAAAAACGTCATTCAAGGGGTAGGAGGAGAAGCTGGGCGTGGTGCTGCACGCTCTAATGCCAGTACTTGGGAGACTGAGACAGGAGGCCAGCATGGTAACTTAGAATATGTTTCAAACTAGAAAAAAATAAAAGGGGCTGAGGGTATAGCTCAGTGGTAGAACATGCCTGGGTTTGATCCCCTCACCGCCCCCCCCCCAAAAAAAAAGAAGTAGAAGGAGAACAAGAAATCAGTTGTTATCACAAATAGAGGAGGTTGTCAATGATGTTAAATGCCAAGGAAAGGTAAAATGGAATGAAGAATGAAAAGAAGCCACTGTACCCACCACCCGTGACCTGGTAACAAGTTTCAGGAGTGTGGAAGAGTTGAGAATGGGGGCAGTGTGGAGCCTCTCAGGATGCTGACGGCAAAAAGAAGGATGGAAACAAGTTGGTAGGCTGAGGGGGAGCAGAGGCAGTAGAAGCAGATAGAATTTATTCTGCCTTCTCTACAGGAGTATTTGGGCATTGTATCGTTATCAATTAAAGTTGATGTAAATTCTACACTTTTGTCCTTCCCTCTAGGTTTTCAACTTAGAACCAAGGTCTTTCTATTCCCCATCATCAAATCTGAGTTTCCATTCTTCAAGATCTTTCTAGCAGCTGATGTGAACAACCTCATCTTCCTATTTTTGACTTTCCAGTTTGGAGCTATCTGTGTCAAGTAGGCAGATCTATTTCTCATCCGCCCTGCAAACCTTGTTTTCCTTCTCCTCTAAGCCTCCACCCAGGCCAGCTGCCTTGCTTGAAGGTTTAAGAGTTGCTTGCTTTCAAGGTTGAGGGATTTAGCAAATAAAAATCTGGATGCCAGTTAAACTCAACTTTCAGATAAACAACGAACAGTTGTGAGTGTATGTCTCATGCAATATTTGGGCATGAACATTTTGTATTTTGCTTGGCAACCCTACTTCCCCTCCTCTCTTCATTTACCCACTTGTACCTCTTTCTTTAGATCTTCTCTCAAAGCTTATCTCTGCTCCTTGGCATAATGATTTAATACGAAGAGTGTAGACTTTTGTCAACAAACAGACCCTGGATTCCAATCCTGGCTCTCTATTTATAGGGTGTATGGCCTTGATTAAATCTTTTTAGTTTCTTTAAATCTGTAAATTACCTTTCAGGGCTCTTGTAAGGATTAAATTAAACAAGGTTTGGTTTGCTTGCTTATGACTTACGTATTTATTTAAACCTCTCCTATCTAACAGATACTTTCTTTGCTCTGCATTGCTTTCTCTGCTTAGATGCCCAATATGTACTTCTTCATCTGTATTGCTGCTCAGTCTTCAGTCTGGGTCAGAGTCCTGGGGAGTGTGGGACACGCCTTTATCATCAGCCAGGGATGATGACCTATCTGGATCATTTCTTATAGCATCTAAGACTGGGATCTACCCACAGGGGCCTCAGGGATAGACTGCTGGGCTCCCATTCCTTTTCTCTTTGAATCACTTTGAGTTTTCTTTAGGAACCTTAAGGTCAAGTCTTACAGTTCACATCTTTCCCCACTGCTGTGCTAAATTTCCATAGGTTTTCTGAGTGGGTGGATGGTAAGGAATGGTGGGTAAGCCCTTTAGAGTACCAGATGGGGAATGGGGTGGGGGGAGCTAGAGTAATTGTTATTATTTGTGTTCTTCTCTGTGATTCAGATTACTCATAAATATGGAGATTCATAACAGAAAATTGTAGTAGGATCCCCAAATTCCCTGCTAGAGGACAGAACTGCATTTGCCCAGCTGGACTTCTGTGCCTGCCTCAGATACCCCTGGTGGCAGGTGGGAGGTAGAATTGGATGCCCCTGCTTCCTCTTGCCTGAAGCTTAATCTTAGCGCTTCTCCTTGTAAAGCCTTCCCACTTCCTCTCTCCCTGCTGCTGGGATATGGGTAAGCAGCCAGGTTATCTAGATCGCCCAGTTCTGATTTTTATCTCAGGCCTGGAGGAGGGAAAAAAAAAAAAAAATAACCACACTGCACCTGACCAAACTCAGTAATAGAAGGTGTTTTTCCCCCTCCTCTTCTCTGGTCCCCTGGAGCTTATTTCACTGGAAGGGAACGCAGGTTGATGTATTTTTAAATGGCTTTGATTTTATCACCTTGCTTAATGATTTGGCACATTATTTATTAGATGGGGAGCTTCCCAGAGGGGCCTGGCCCATTAACGTATAAATAATGTGGCAAATAGTTCAATAGAGCCGTAAAAAAAGTGATTTAGAAATAAATTGACCTCTGTTTGTTACATGTAAACGAAGGCCCAGGGTCATAATGTATTTTGTGCCCTTAAGCTGGGATGGTGGCTTGGGGTGGGATGAGAAGGGGGTAGTACAGACACTGAGGGCTTCTTCATTGCAACCCCCTTTTCTCTGCCATGGTTGAGGGTGTGGTGGGTGTGTTGTGGGTCACACGGGGGGGGGGTGGCTGGGAAAATAGTAGCTACCTGTGGTCTGGGGCAGCCATGTGGTTGGTAAGGATGGGGTAGGTAGGTGAGAGGTGGGGAATTCCTTCTGGACACAAATCTCTGTGACTTCATTATTGATTAGGTAACATTAGGATGGTTCTCTGTGTCTGAGGAGGAGCCATGCTATCTTGGGTATAATCAGATTACTGTAGTGAGTTCCCTTTCATGGAGATGCTTTCTGGTTTACCTCCTTCTAGTACAATGTGTAGAAAATAATAGGTAGTCAGTGAGTGTTTATTAGAAATATTAAACGCATAACCACATATCTGCCATGATTAATGGAGAGAAAGAACGGTACAGATAATTTCTGAACTAGTGATGGATAAATAATGGATACAATAGCTAACATTTATTGAGAGCTTAGTACCTACTAGGGCATTTTGCTACATACTTTACATTAAATCTTTTATATATTTAGATTGTGATGTGAAATATGATACATATTCATAAGAGTACACAAAGAAGATAAGTTGTAATGAATAATGTGGCAAATAGAATTGCCCAAGTAACCACCATTCTGATTTAAAACAAAGAATTTTGCTAGCACCCTAGAATACCCTCTATGTCCATTTATTTATTTATTTATTTATTTATTTATTTATTTATTTATTTATTTATTTATTGTACTAGAGCTTGAGCTCAGGGGCATTCTACCTCTAAGCCACACCCCCAGCCATTTTAATTTTTTTATTTTGATAAAAGGTCTCTCTAGGTTGTTGAGTCTCATTAAGTTGCTGAGGTTGGCCTCGAACCTGTGATCCTCCCGTCTCAGCCTCCCAAGAACTGGGAGTATAGGCATGTGCTACCATATCCTGTTGTATGTCCCTTTCTTTTTCTTTTTTTTAGGTACTGGGGATTGAACCCAGGGTCATTCTACCCCTGAGTTATACCCCCAGTCCTATTTTTTATTCTTTATTTTGAAACAGGGTCTCACTAAGTAGCTGAGGCTGGCTGAGAACCCAGATCCTCCAGTCTCAGCCTCCCAAGTACTGGGATTATAAGTGTACACCACCACGCCCAGCCTGTATGTCCCTTTCTAACCACAGTCCTTTCCCTTTCCCAAATATAATCTCCTGTATTTTGTAACAATCATTTTCTGCTGTTTCATCATGGTTTTAGTACCTTAAACAATACAGTTTTGCTTGTTTTGTGATTTTATATGAATGCACTCAAACTGTGTGCATTCTTTTGTCTTGCATATTTGCTCAACATTTTATTTGTGGCATTCATCCATGTCATTGCACAGAGCTGTGATTTGTTCATTTTCCTTGCTGTACGTATTTTACTGTATGAATAAACTATATGTGAATATACTGTATAAATGTATCCATTCGACTGAAGATGGATATCTGCCTCCTTTCTTGTTTTTATTTGTTGGGAACAACACTGCTCTGAACATTCTTGAAAACACCTCTTAGTGCATATGAGCCATGTTTTGTAGGGTGTGTATCCAGTGATGGAATCTCTATATTATGGGATATGTGAATGCTCAAGTTTCCTCCATAATACTGAACTGTCTTCCAAAAGAGTTGTACCATTTTTCACTCTGCCCAGAGTAGCTGTGCATTCCTGTTGTGCCATCCTTGCCAATCTTGGTTGTATCAGATTTAATCTTTGTAATATTATATGATGTTAGAATCATTATTATCCCCACTTTTCGGATGATTAAACTGAGATCCAAGGTGTTTAAACAACTTCCTCTATGTTATATAACTGGTAAATGGCAGAGCCAGTATTCAAATTTAAGCCTGACTCTATAATTCCAGCATTTAACCTTGATATTTACCCTTTGTCTTAATAATGAATATTTGATAGATTTGAAATAGATGGTACAACAAAATTTTAAGCACATTTAACTTTGTTAAACAGTTAAAATGTTTTGTGTTAACTATTCAATGGAGTGCCCCTCTTTCTGCTCATCACCAGCTCATGCAGTGGGGAGGGGGCTTGATTCATACTGGGGCTGGGGGAACCATTTAAGGATTAAATATTTGCTGTAGAGAATCTAATGTAGAGTTGATCGTAAAGAAGCTTCTGGGCTTATCCAGACCACCCCTCTCTAAAGGCAGGTGAAAGATCCTAAACAACTCCGGGGGAAGAGGCTCCACCCAGGAGCCAGAAAGTCCTTTTTTTCAAGCTACCTTAATTTCTGCTGCTGTTTTAACTCATTCCCTCCAGTTCATTCTCCCAAAGACAACCCTTAATATATGATCAAAGGCCCCCTTTCTGGTTTCAGGGTATCTTGTTAGCTGGGCAAAGTTTCCAATAGAGTCAGGGCTTTAGGGTGCCTTTCATCCCCAGAGCTCAAAGCCTCCCACGGACATTAACCCATTAATCACCGAGCTGCTCTGTGAAGTTGAGAACTAGTCAGTGGGAGCCTCCCCCGCTTCCCAGGTAGAGAAACTGAGTCCATGACTTGTCCAGAACTGCCCAGGAGTCAGGGAGGAGCCAGGCGAGGAACCTCGGTGTCCAGGGAAATCATCTCCTCTGTTGCCACTGATTCAGGGCTCCTGTTTTCTGCACATTCAGCAGAAAGAAGAACTCACTGGAGAATGGTGGAAGTTGAGGCTTGTGGGTCAAGATCTCACGATCCTTTTGGGGTTGCTTCTCCAAGGAGATGTGAGTGCCTCGAGACCAGGGCCCAGTTATCCACTTTTATATTGTCGGTTCCTAGACTGTGCTTGGTACATCGAAGGCCGTTAGTAATTGCTTTCTGAATAAATATGTGAGTGAATGAGTGAATGAATGGCAGGTTGCTTGAATTCATCTTACTGATTCGGGCTTTTCCCCCAGAACTAACTTCTCTTTCTAACACCAACATCTTTGGGAGGGGAAATGGGGAGGAGAAACTGACTTTCCGTTGAACTAGATGAACTGTGAGCCTGGGTGGCGCCAATGAGAAAAGATACCCGGGCGGGTCAGTCCAGGCATGGAAGAGGACATAGATGGAAGGAGTTCTTGAGGCCCACTTCACTTTGCCTAGGAGGGTCTACAAATGAAACTAAATCTGAAGCATATTTCAGGAATTCCACAAGTTTCTATCACTCATCCTGGAGCATTCATCTGGGGCAAGCGACTCCACCAGTTCTAGCCTTCATCTTTCCACTGTGACCAGCAGAGCTTGGGGCCACATAACCAGTTAGGAACATGAATTGTCTTTTTTTCCAGGTGTCCGTCATCTTGGTGACATTCTCAATGGGTCCCGTTGAGGAGGAGCAGTGAACATTTATCACTTCAAAATGCTCTTGGTGTGCTCAGAGATCACAAAATCAAAGGCTTTTTTTTAGGGTAGAGAAAATCCTGGAGGTCGTGGCTCATCAGTCCCTGTGTGTCAGTAGAAGATGCCTAACTCACTGTGGGATGGGGGTGGTGGGGGGAGAATGATCTTGTTTAGAATGTACGTGTATGCAAGACTTGTTATGTAATCCCTATATGAGGCTATGTATAGGGATTTGCATATATGCAAATCAGTGTAACTATTCTGTAT
This sequence comes from Graphiurus murinus, assembly GCA_004027655.1. Lineage (NCBI taxonomy): Eukaryota > Metazoa > Chordata > Mammalia > Rodentia > Gliridae > Graphiurus > Graphiurus murinus. Next base: position 65,507 of record PVLC010003359.1, on the reverse strand, counting down.
GTATGTGCCAGGAGTGGGGAGGTCCTCATTTGTGGGGGCCCCTTTGCTCGCTGTAGGCCTGATACAGCTTTTCTCCATCTTCAGACCCTCCTTCCCCTCACCCCACTCTTGACACTAGTTGGACACTCCTGAGGAATCTCGAGGTTGAGGACATTCCTTCTCAACCTGTGTCCTGGCATATCTTTATTTCAGCCACCCATCTGATCCCATCTCCATCCCTCGGCGGGCTCTCTGCTGTCTGCGTTTATCTCCCTGTTTTATGATATCATTTAATTAGCTCGCACATGGTGGTTTTATGGGACAAACATGGCCTTGTTTGCCTTATAACTGGATTTCACTGCTCTGTGGGGACAGGTCAGGAAATCTCAGCCCAGCCTGGAGTTCCAGAATGTTGGATCTTTAGGAACCCAGAAAGTTTGGGAATGGCCTGACCTAGAACTCTATCTGCAGCAGATGGGTAGTAGACACCTGTCTCTTGTTTAGTTGCCCACCCACAGCATATAAATAAGGAGCTGGGGGAGCAGGAAGGCCATGCCAACCACCAGGCCAACAACTCTCTTGCTGTCTTGAATCTCTATTGCTTGTGTGACTGTTATACTGCTTTTAGCCCATTGATAGAGTGGCCATTGAAAGGATAGTTATAAGTCTTGAATAAGATACTGGTATTTTAGGACACATATTACAATAGGGATTGAGAGAAAAGTGAAGAGAACCAAATGCCTTCAACAGAGAGATCTGTGGATCAAGTGAGACAGTTGGAGCATTGAACAAGACAGGGCTCATCCAGATGCCAACTAGGAAAATGTAGATTACCACATACAATTCAGGAAAACTTTATTTATATTAGAAATACAATGTACTCTTTGGGGGTGTTTATTGCTGTTGCTTCATTAGTTGGTTAGGTCAGGAAGTTCTGCAAATGTATAAGAGTGGATTACCCAGAACCATCCTAGAAAGATGAATTCCACCTGATTTTCTAACATCTCCAGTGAAGGAGACCCTGCTTCTGCTGCTACCTGTGATGACCTTTGCCACACAGCTTTCCTTCCCTCCTTGTCCACAAAGTCACTCGTATCCTTTTATACACATCCAGAAGAGCTATTTCCTAATAATACACAATTTTGTTCTGTGTGTATATGTGTTTTACTGGGCATTGAACCACCCAGAGGCATTCTACCTCTGAGCTACACTCTCAGCCCTATTTTATTTTGTTTATTTACTTATTATTATTATTATTATTATTATTACTATTTTGCAGTACTGGGGTTTGAACCCAGGGGCATTCTACCTCTGAGCTACACCTCCAGCCCTATTTTTTATTCTTTATTTTGAAACAGGGTCTCACTAAGTTGCAGAGGGCCTCACTAGGTAGCTGAGGCTGGCCACCACCCCAGATCCTCCAGTCTCAGCCTCCCAAGTACTGGGATTACAAATGTGTGCCATCATGCCCGGCTTCCTATTTTATTTTGAAACAGGGTCTCACTAAGTTGTTGAGGACCTCACCAAGTTGCTGAGGCTGTCCTCAAACCAGTGATCCTCCTGTCTCAGCCTCTCCAAGAACTGGGTTTACAGGCATACCCTACCATTCCCCGCTAGACGACATATTTTTGTGGCTTGTTGTCTTTGAGTATGCAAGCAGATGAATGCAAAATCTGAACATAGGCAAGGCATGGGCTAAAGGAACCTCGAGGAATCTCTGTGTCCTTCTCCCATCCCTCGCTCCCTCAGGGTGAGGCTCTAACACTTGGGCTCCTGCCTTCCATCTCATCTATCTCATCTACTTCCCCACCTTGCTCTGGTTTCCCATCTTTCACACATCATTCCTTGGACTGAACCTACATTACATTTTTTTTTTTTTTTTTGCTGTACTGGGGATTGAACTCAGAGGCATTCTACCTCTGAGCTATACCTCCAGCCCTATTTTTTATTCTTTATTTTGAAACAGGATCTCACTAAGTTGCAGAGTGCCTCACTAGGTAGCTGAGGCTGGCCTCGAACCTGGATTCTCTGGTCTCAGCCTCCCAAATGCTGGGATTACAAGCGTGCACCACCACACCCGGCTACCTACATTACATTTTTGGAGTCCTGAAACTCATCAATTTGACTTCTCCAAAACCATGGCAGAAAGATGTGTGTAGAAGGTGGCCTGAAAAAGGTGGGAATGTTGAGTGATGCTCTAAGGCAAGGTAAACCAGCTCCAGACAGAGGCAGGCATCTGTCTGGGGCTGGGAAGAATGTGTCAGCACAGAGATTCCAGGAGAAGCACTCTAAACGATAACTGTAAGAAGAAGAAATGATGTCATCCTGGTCTCAGATATATGGACTTTTTTGCATAAATTAATGTTATAAATATTAAGTGGGCTATTTTTTTTTTTCGGTACTGGGGATTGAACTCAGGGGCATTCTACCTCCGAGCTATACCCCCAGCCCTATTTTTTATTCTTTATTTTGAAACCGAGTCTCACTAAGTTGCAGAGTACCTCACTAGGTAGCTGAGGCTGGCCATGAACCTGGATTCTCTGGTCTCAGTCTCCCGAATGCTGGGATTACAAGCGTGTGCCACCACACCCGGCTTAAGTGAGCTATTTAAAACATCATTCTTCTCCCTTATGGAATAGTCTAGTTTTGTCTGGAGACAGAGAGTAGACTAAATATCTCAGAGAGAGGACTCCATCTCTCTGATGCCTCTCTTCAGAACCTGGCTGGTCAGGATGTCTTCAGAAAACTGAGCCGGAATCCCTTCTGCTGCTGCTTGGTGGAACCTTACAGGGTTAGTGATGCTTACGATTCCTCCCTGGTGTCCCCTCCTTCCCGGGAGCACAGCTCACCTGAAAAACCATTAGGCTCAGAAAGCGTTGGGACTGGCCCCGGCACGCCTTTGCCCTTCCGCGCTGTCCTATCTGCAGATGACATCAGAGGAGGGGAGCTGGTGTTCAATGGATGCGCCAGCCTCCCCCTCCTCCTTCACTGAATTGCCAATATATTTTCTCTGACAGTTTGCACACATAGTTAAGATACCGTGTAATTACAGTTGCATTTGAAAGCCAAACATGATTTATTTCTGACAAGCTCAGTCATCTTTGGGATGACTTGGGGTGTATGTGTGTGCGTTGGTTTTATCTTTTTGTAGGGGCAGAGTCGATGTTAGGCTCTATGCCTCTCTCCCACCCAGCTACTTTCCTTTACTAAATGAAGGAAGTGTGCAGAGCACTGGAGATGGAAACAGAGACCCTACCCTCAGGAGATGCTTGGTGTGGTGGGGACTGTGTGATACACACCCAGGACAAAGACAAATACACAGACATAAGGAGACAAGGACAGAGATCTGGGCAGTGGAGGGGTCTGGGGAGGGAACACCGGAAGTGAGTGACCTATCCACAGAAGCTTCCCTCAGGAGGAACTTGTGCGGGAGTGTTTGGGTGAAAAGGTAAGGTCCGGAGAGAAAGGAAAGAAGAGTGTCTTTGGTGAGAGAAAAGAATGGTCTTTAAGGTAGGAGAGAGATTTGCATGGAGGGAAGCCGTTTTACCCAGCCGAAGCAGTGTCTACACGAAAGCATCATTGGAAAGTGGACAAGGGAAGAGGAATGGTCCAGTTGGCAGAGGGGTCCAAGTGCCGGTTGCTGGTGTTTTGTCAAACTGCTATCAGAAGGGATTCAGGTAGTTCCTTTGAAACTGCAGGCAGGGGCTTCCCACCTCTGCCTGGAACGGGCTTGAGAGGACCAAAGAAGACATGAGGGCAGCTGAAAGGAAGGGTGGGGTAGAGACTGGAGGAGACATTGCCAGGCTTGTCTGGCCATTGCTGCTGAACTTGAGATGGGGAAAGAGCAAAATTTTTTTGTCTAGTTTCCTACTAATTTCAGGAGGAGAGTTTAAGGTTGGAGGAGAGAATGGACTATATAATCTCCCAAAGTAAAATGCACCAATGCATTGTCTCCTGTGCCCTAAAACAGGCTTGGGCTATGAGGAGGGCATCTGGCTCTAAGGCAGAAAGAGGCGCAGGGACAGGGCTCAGCCTTAGCCCCTGGGGCAGAAGGGGGTGGGGGGAGTTGGTGCGCTTAAGTTTTGCTCTTGGCGTCTCTGGCTCAGGCTTCTGTCAGTACAGACCTGCATCCCGGCCCCGCCCCAACTGCTGATTATACCCCTTGGGATGCATCATTGCTAGGAAAGCAGATGTGCCAGATGTGACATGTTTGAAAGAAAAAAATATCTCTTACCTCCAAGCCTTGGGGAGGGTGGCTAATCACTATCTTGCTCCTGCTCGTGGGGAAGGGCTGGGGTTGGGTTTATGCCAGCTCGTCCCCTCCTGGCCCCTCTGCAGAAGGGTCTTAAGAAGCCCATGTGGGAGAAGGAAAATGAGGAGAGAAACTGAGGTCTGTATCAAATAGAAGAGATTTTGCTTGCACAGTGCTGGGTAGGCTGCCAGCTAGCACATCGAGCCATGATGGGCTTCTTAGGCAAGGAGGGGCCGATGTGCGTGTGCACATGTGCACGTGGTCTCTCTCTATGGGTTTCTAGAAGATTGATTCAATAGTATCACCTCAATCTCCCCCCTTCTCCTGGAGGACCCCCAGGACTTCTCCAGAAGCCTCCTGCTTCACACCTCCCTACTGCCATGCAGTTGTTTCTCCTTTTATTTTCTTCCTGCGCTCAGAAACAGAGCTCAAGACTTTCTATGTGTCTATGTGTCCTTTGCCCCAGGGGGAGCCTCTTGAGCATTGCTGACAGATGTCTCAGTCTGGGAATCCCCAGCGTGCTTTGCTTAGTGCTTCTCCGCCAAGACGGCGCCCCAGGTACCCAAGCGTCAGGGCCTAGGTTCTTCAGTTACTCCCCCAGTCCTTCCCCAGAGTGGATGGGACAGAGAAACAATTGCTTTGACAAGACTGGGATAGGACTAGGGCAAGACATCCAAGAAAGGCTCTCGTGTGTACTAGAAAGTTCTAAGACTGGGATCAAGTTAAAGTTACATGAAACTGTGCCATGCTCAGGGAATGGATATAATGGTTCTTTGGTATTTACAGGCCTGAGAAATGTAATTGATTCCAAAAGGACCTCTGCTTAGATTCCTAGGAGAGGGTTTTTGATTACACCTTTACATGTCGACCTTTCCTATTTACTAAACTGGATTTTCACTCTTTTAATCCCAAGGAAAGTGGACCAAGACAACTCAAAGGCTTGAATGCCTGTAAGTTCGTAGAGTTCTGTTGTCTCCACCAGCTCAAGCCCACCAACTAAAGTAGCTGTATCCCTAAATCTGCCCTTAATCTGGATCCTGACATTAACTCTAATCAAATCCCAATTCGAATCCCTCTTCACCCCCACCATGGTTTAGGGGGAGGAGGGGTTGGCGAGGAGTGGGCAGGATGAGGAATGCCTCTGAGGAAAAGGAGGAGGAGGAGACCCAGCCAGAGCGACCTGCAGGAGCCAGTGTGGTATCTGAGAGCCCGGGGCATGATCCTGCTACTTGCCAAGCCATGAGTCACAACATCGTTCTCCATGGCATTTGGTTGGGGGTGTGTCTGGGCTGGCAGCTGGTAAACAGGCTTGCTAAGAATAAGGTGCTCCCCTCCACCCTTCCCTAATTTGGGGGTGAAAGTCTCCTCTTCCGAGGGTCCTTTCTTTCTTTGTTCTTGTAGACTTCACAGGACTCCGGTAAAGCAAGAGGAAAAATACTTGGTATGTAGGAGTTCCTTGTCACTAGTTACAGAGAAGTCATGGAAGACTAAATCATAGAGAATGCAGAGTCGCGAAGCTTCCAAACGTGAGAAGTGACCTCGTCCAGCCCCCTGAGCGTCATGCCCCTCGGGGATGCTGACTTGCCCCACTTTGCCCTGTGCCCTCTCATGACAGGGCCCACGCTCTACCCCACCTCCCTCCCACTGGAACCATTGCCAACATCCAGATAGGCATCCTCTGTGGCTGGATAGAGATCTTTATAGGGAGGGGAACCTGTGCTCGAGGATGATAGCTGCTGGAAACACCTGGAAAAGTGCCCCAAACCTGGTACCTACTCCCAGCCAACCTCAATCACAATGCATCAATTTCCTGTCTACGACATGGGAACAGGCCTGACCCTTACTCCTGGGGAAGGGAGGGAAGGAGCAGGACACAGGTGACTCTTTTCCGATGTTGAGGGATGATTAGGGTTATTATTGTTTATTCCTTGGGGAAGCCAGACAACCATCAGCCTGACTCCAAACACACGAAGTTCAATGCTGTTGCTCTCCTTAGGGCTCTGGGCCACTGTGCTCCCCCCTTCTCTATCCTTGGCTCACACCTGTCAATCCTGCTGTGACTATGGTGGGTAGGACTTGGGGGGAAAGGGGATGCCTGCTTCCTCAATGTCTTCCCTTTAGGCTCATTTTCACATCCTGGAGCAGAATTGACTCTGATTACAGATGTAGCTTCTGTCCCACCATCCTCGCCAGGCTTGGAGGCTAAAGGTCCTCTAAAGCCAGCGAGGCAGTGACGGCTCCCGGGCCTCCTAGGCAGCGTGCTGTGAGGGGCCTTGGAAGCTCCAGACTTTGAATGACACACAGTATTCCACTTGGTCATCTAAACTCCCAAATGCTGCTACCTACTTGCAAAAGACCAGTGTTTCAGGTTGTTGAGGATTTTGAATTTTGAGGAGTTTGATTTAGAAATGATGTCAAAATATAAAAGTCAAAAAGTTGGGATCAGGCTTCTTCTGCTGCCTCTACTTTTCCTTCTCTCTCTGTAATGCCTAAACATTGTAGTAATAATAACTAATCTTTCAATAACATTTTATGGCCCCAAAGTGTTTTCTCTTATCATTGTATAATAACCTTGTACACTTGGAATTCTCATCCTTATTTTACAGATGAGGAAACTGAGGTCCAGGGCACCTGCATGATTTCCTCAAGGGCGCAGAACTAGTCAGTGACAGAGTTGGTGTTTGATCCAAGTCCCAGGACTGTTGGAAGGCAACTGAAGATCTTTTCATTGTCCAACTGTGAAAGTAAGATTTAGGAGCCCTTTCTTTCTTTTTTTTTTTTTTTTTTTTTTTTTTTTTTTTTTTTTTTTTTTTTTTTTTTTTTTTTTTTTTTTTTTTTTTTTTTTTTTGGTACTGGGGTTTGAACCCGGGGGCATTCCACCTCCGAGCTACACCCTCAGCCCTATTTTTTATTCTTTATTTTGAAACAAGGTCTCAGTAAGTTGCAGAAGGCCTAGGTAGCTGAGGCTGACCGCAAACCCAGATCCTCCAGTCTCAGCCTCCAAAGTACTGGGATTACAAGCGTGCACCACCAGGTCTGACAAAGGGCCCTTTCTGAAGCATTTTCAGGGTGAAGAATACAAAGCTGCTAATTCACAGAGGTTTTCCTAACTCTTAGGGATGGAATAAGATGGTCTTGGCCTGGGGCCCAAAAGAAATGAGATGTAAAACAGAAAGCAAATCTAAGTGCAAGTTCAAGAAAATATGAAGAAAACTAAGTGCCATCATCTACATGCTGATAGTATTTTATTGCTGAAAATTTGGACATCTTAAGCAATCTGATTTAGAAGGAATCTCCACTGGCTACTCTGTCCAGGTCCCCACTGGTAGGTCATACTGTCAAGCTGTGGTTGAATGTCCAGGTCTCAAAGACATCAGAGGAACAAGAGCCTAGTGCAATATTTGATCCGCCTGTCTCATTTTGTTTCAGATCTAATCTGAAACAAAACTTTAATTTGTTGCTGCCCTACTAGTTCTATGGTTAGTGAGAGAAAGGGCCGGGGCTGGGGGAGATTTTAAAAACCTATCTAGAGTTGGGTGTGGTGGCACACACTTATAATCCCAGTACTTGGGAGGCTGAGAAAGGAAGACTGCAGGATCAAAGCCAGCCTTAGCAACTTTGAAAAATAAAATAGGGCTGGGGATGTAGCTCAGATGTAGAATGCCCCTGGGTTCAATCCCTAGGACCTCCTACACCCACTATCTAGAAGCTTCTAGTGCAATATCCATTCATGAATTTATAAACAGAAATATAAGCCATACTTTTCAGGTTCCTTCCATCTAAATAACACCAACTCCCTTGGCCTTTTCTTCTCATGTCCAGCATTCGAATTATCTAGTTGCTCCAGTTTTTTCTGGGACATCAGGTCTCTAAGAATATAAAGGGCTGTTATTTGTTTCTGCTCCAATTCCAGCTGTTCTTGTATTTTTGCTTCATCTGTAGTAATTTTTTTTTTCTTTTCTTTTGGTGGTACTGGGGATTGAACCCATTCTACCTCTGAGCTACACCCCCAGCCTGATTTTATTTCTTATTTGGAAACAGGGCCTCACTAAGTTGCCGAGGCTGTCTTCAAATTTGGGATCCTCCTGCCTCATCTTCTCAAGTACTGGGATTACAAGTGAGTGCCACCACGCCTGGCTTAAAGGTCTCTTAACAGGACTCCTTTCCTTCAATTCTCTCCCTTATAGCCATCCTACACACACCATGAGATTTGTCCTCCTAAAACATGGTTCTTCACGCCACTTTTCTGCTTAGTGGCTCCCATAGCTGCCTTATGCTTATCCTGCGTCAGGCACTGAGTTCTTTATATGCATCGTCTGATTTGACCACCACACCAATCCTGTAGGGGCTTGTGTGTTCACCACTTGAAGACGAAGAAACAGAGGCAGAGAAGAGTGAAATAATTTGTCTAGTGTCTCAACCATCTCAACCAGAAAGAGGACACTTGAACCCGGGCACTTGGGCTCTTCTGAATGCTCTTTGTATATTAAAAAATGTACACACCATGTCTTCTCATGGCAAGACCCGATCTCAATCCTACCAAATGTCAATCACAGCACCCTATTAAGTAATCTTCAACATATACTTGTTGAAAATTATGACTAGAGAGGAAAAAACAGTTCTATGGTCAATATGATCAGGAGGAAGGGGGAATTTGTGTGTGTGTGTGTGTGTGTGTGTGTGTGTGTGTACTGAGGATTGAATCCAGGGGCATTCTAGTTCTGAGCTACACCCCCAGTCCTTTTTATTTTTTTAAATTTTTGTTTTGTGTGTGTGGTACTAGGGATTGAACCCACAGACATTCTACCTTCGAGCTACGCCCCTAACCTGATTTTATTTATTATTTGGAAACAAGGTCTTGCTAGGTTGATGAGAGCCTCACTACTTGCTGAGGCTGTCCTCGAACCTGCGATCCTCCTGTCTCAGCCTTCCAAGTACAGGAATTACAGGCGTGCACCACCATGCCCAGCTTTTTATTTTATTTTATTTATTTATTTATTTATTTATTTATTTATTTATTTATTTATTTTGCGGTACTGGGGATGGAACCCAGGGGCATTCTACCTCTGAGCTATACCCCTAGCCCTATTTTTTATTCTTTATTTTGAAACCGAGTCTCACTAAGTTGCGGAGTACCTCACTAAGCAGCTGAGGCTGGCCTCGAATCCGGATCCTCCGGTCTCAGCCTACCAAATGCTGGGATTACAAGTGTGTGCCACCACGACCGGCTCCCAGCTTTTTATTTTATATTTTGAGACAGGATCTAACTAAGTTTCTGAGGCTGGCCTTGAGCCTGTGATCCTCCTGTCTCAGTCTCTCCAATACTGGAATGATAGGCCTGCACCACCATGCCTGGTTGGGGATTTCATTGTAATCTTCCTATTTTCCCAGGAGAATGTGGACTTCTTGGTCCTTGTAGACGTTGCTGACTCCACTTCAAGAGCCCCTAGTATGTGCAGAACTCTCCATTCAGTGGAGAAATCTTCCAGAGACAAGATCTGACTTCTGTCCTTAGGGAGCTCCCAGGCTAGTGGTAGCGACTCGGCTCAGATCTAAGACACGGGCAGTTTCACGGAATCGGCAGGACTGTTACAGGTTCTGACACTACCCAACACGAGTTTGGAGGCTGTGGTTTGCTCTGATGGTAGAAAATGGCAACAGGGAGACTACAGAGCCGTACTCTTTGATGTCTCCAGTTGTCCTTCATGATGTGTATCCTGGTGTGGCACAGGGAATTCAGGTGTCCTGTGTGGTGTTCCTCTGCAGCAAGGTTCTGCAGAAGCCAGTGATGGTTTACCCCAAAATGAGGTAAAGAGACCCAGAGGACAGAAAGAAGCTCCTGGAGGCCACAGGGCAAGAGCAGATCTAGAACTCTGACCCAGAATCTCAGACGAACCCACTTGAATGTCTCATCCTCACAGGGTGGGGGTGGAGAGGTAGCACCATTTCCATGTCAGAATGACTGGGTGTTCCGATTGCCTGTGCCCCCCTCGCCCCTGCCACCCACACTCTGCTTCAGCGCCCTGCCCTGAAGCAAGGGCTGAGAACTCAGTTTTGGGGGAAAGTGAGTTGTGGAGTCAGCTGACAAATGGGTGGGTCTCCACCCCCATCCCCACCCCCCACCCAGTTTACGAGCGCAGGGTGGCTCCCTCCTTCTTACACCCTCCCTCTCTTTATGGCCCTGCGCAATCTTTGATGTCTTCTTCCAGTGGCGGGGAGGGGGTAGAAAAAAGCCAACCTTAGCCAAAGAGAACCTGCCCACGGTGTCCTCAGGTGGAGGGAAGGGGTTCCAGGGGCAGGGCAGGGATTCAGCACAAGGAGCAGTGGGTGGGACAAACTGGCATTCGGAGCATCCTTTTAGATCTGTATCTCTTTGGGAAATGTCAGCATTATAGTAAGTCTCTTTCCAACACCATGAAACACACAGAGGCTTCAGAGTGAGCCAGACCTGGGTTCCAATCCTAGACCCTCACTATTCTAGCTTTTTGACCTTGGGCAAGTTGCTTAACCCTTTGAGCTTCAGTTTCCTAATCTACGTTGAGTAATACAGTATTCACTTCCCAAGATGTCGTGAGAACCAAGTGAAACATACACATAAAGTGCCTACCTGGGCCTTACATCTAAATTTGCTCCCCTAATTAAAAGATCAGTTCCTTGACAGCAGGAGCCTTCCCAGCTTGCTCCCCTCCGCACCCCTCCACCTTCTCCCACCCCACACTTCTTTGATTCTCTCCTCTGCTTGGGTAGAGTTGGCTTTACTGATGTATCGCCCGCTTTCCTTACAGATGCACAAAGCCCCAGGATCTGTGCCAATCTTCTTTCTGTCATCTGCAGGTCCCCGTTTCAAAAGCCACTGAAAGAAAAGGTGAACCCAGCTGGGTGCGGTGGCATACACTTGTAATCTTGGTATTTGGGAGGCTGAGATAAGAGGATCCAGGTTTTCGGCCAGCCTCAGCAACTTTTGGAGGCCCTCCACAACTTAGTGAGACACTGTTTCAAAATAAATAAAAAAATAGAGCTGGGGGTGTAGCTCAGAGGTAGAATGCTCCTGAGTTCAATTCCCAGTAGTTAAAAAAGGAAGAAAGAAAGAAAGAAAGAAAGAAAGAAAGAAAGAAAGAAAGAAAGAAAGAAAGAAAAGGTGAACACAAATTTCTCCTACCCCTGCGAGTCCTGTAAACAGACCAACACTGGGCAGTTCTCTGTCTTCTCTGCCATGTTCCCTCTCTCCTCCATTAGGATGATTTTATTTGCTTTGCTCCTATTCTTATCCATCTATAATTTTTATTTTATAGCTACCCCATAATGATTCGGGGCCATCCCCACTGAATCACCAACTGGTCTTACTTTAGGATTTAATTTGGTTTTATTAAAATTACCAAAATTCTCCCTGGGCAGGTGTAGACCTGGGTAGGGCAAGGCTCTGTGCTGTTGACCGTGAGGCCCCTCCCCACTGGTATATTTCCAGGCCTCTCTGTTTTGGTTCAGCCGCAACAGGCAAGTGTTCCTGGTGCAGGCACTGTGTGTGTGTGTGTGTGTGTGTGTGTGTGTGTGTGTGTGTGTCTGTCTGTCTGTCTGTCTGTCTTTCTTTGTCCTACTTTGCCCAGTGGAAAATCTCAGAAAATGGGGTTCCCATCCCTATTCCCCTTATCGACTTCTACACCCTTGCTGAGAGAAACTGCTAAACCACCTTCCTTTTACCTTTTCTGAATTCATAAACAGAGAAATCTCAGATAGTTGGTATAAAGGCAGCTGAGACCAGTGTCTATATCTCTGTCAGACACCCACCATCTTGAAGAGGTACCTTATAGGAACATGAGAGAGACAGTGTGTAGGTGCGTGCATGCATGCGTGCGTGGTGTGTGTGTGTGTGTGTGTGTGTGTGTGTGTGTGTAGAACCATTGTAAGTTCTATGTTTTCCTAGAGCTGTGAGGACACGGGTCAGCGCTGCCTCAGGACACAGCTGTGGAGTATCTCAAGAGGCTGAAGAAGCTGCCTACGTGCAGCCACGCTGCCTGCACTAGGGAGGACAGGCACATCCGGACATGCAGACTCCATCAGCGGTAATTTTTGGTGTGAAGTGAACCACGGTAATAGGTTTTAGGCTGCTTTGTACCTTTCTTCTTTCTTCCAGGGAAGTGGAGCAGGAAGAGTTTGGAGGATAAGGCAGATTTCCATTTGGACTTTCCAATATATCCTTCCCTTGAATCTCCATTAGGATTCTGAAATCTTAGTATTAGGGGGTTGAACCCAGACACCATAGAAGAGGAAATAGGATTCCAAGAAAAGAAAAATAAGTAACTTAAAAAGAAACTTCCCGAGCCAGGCATGATGGTATATACCTGTAATTCCAGTACTTGGGAGGCTGAGACAGGAGGATCATAGGTTCGAGACTAGTCTCAGCAATTTAGCAAGACCCTGTTTCAAAATAAAAAATAAATGAGCCGGGCGTGGTGGCGCATGCTTGTAATCCCAGCATTCGGGAGGCTTAGACCAGAGGATCCGGGTTCGCGGCCAGCCTCAGCTACCTAGTGAGGCACTCTGCAACTTAGTGAGACTTGGTTTCAAAATAAAGAATAAAAAATAGGGCTGGGGGTATAGCTCGGAGGTAGAATGCCCCTGAGTTCAATCCCCAGTACCACACACACACACAAAAAAAAAAAAAAAGAAAAAGAAAAAGGCTGGGGGTGTAGCTTGGAGGTAAAACACCCCGGGTTCAATCCCCAGTACACAAAACAGAATAAAACAACAACAAAGAAACTTCCTAAATTGGATTGCTCAGGCTACCAATTCACATAGATCCCCTTGAGAGTGGAACTCAGGGCAAACATCTCTCCTAGTTCTATAGACATCTTTGTTTTGTTCCCCTGAATGAAGAGAGGAATCTTCAATTAATTGGAGTTTATGCCTCCCTGTGCTGTCCCAAATCCCCTCCATTATCTAAGATCCAGGTAAGTATTTACCTCTACTGTTTATCCACATTTCAAAAGTTTCCTAAGGAGCTGGGAAAGAACTCTCCAATGGAAACATGAGCATGCATTTCTTTATTAGAGAATCCCCTAAAGCCAGGCTGGAGAGCCATCTGGGCTCGGAGGACAGTCAGGTGTCCCCACTTTTGCTTTTCCCCACTGTATGCTTGGCTAAAATCAATCGACATTGAATCTGCCTGCTACATGTAAGAGATGTGGAAGTAGAGAAAGGGCAAAAAGAGTTTACTTGGTGCTGGAAATAATGCCGGGACTCAAGTTCCCCCTTATGAGTCTAATTTTGAATCTAGAGGGTTGAATGAGTACTGAGGCCAACTGAGGCAGCTAACACTGGGCACTCGAAAATTGACATTTTCTCACCATCCATCCTTTCCTTAAAAAAAAAAAATGTAACTTGGAAGAATATGATTATCCTAAAACATTTTATTTTTTAATTAAAGAGGATTCATTATGCTACCCGTCTCATCTCGTCCCAGAGGAGGGAAACCCTGTGTTCAGCAAGTTTGCTGAGAAATAATTATAGGTTCAGATCTTCCCCAGGCCCCGAAATTCAATTAAAATTTTTTTGTTTTAAGTTGCTTGCAGTCACATGGTGTGTGTGTGTGTGTGTGTGTGTGTGTGTGTCCTATGTCATGAGTATGTACATCCTATGTCGTGTGTGTGTGTATGTGTGTGTGTGTGTGTGTGTGTGTGTGTGTGCCGATTTCCCTTGTAACTATTCTGGCCATGGGCCCTCAGATGTGACAATATCTCAGCCCAATTTCTTTGGCTGCATCTATATGAACAGATACTAACATGATGAAAAATGCTTCTGTGAGCAACCTCACTTTGTTTTTTGTTTGTTGCTGTGTTTGGGGCTAGAATTACCCCAACTGTCTACCAGTCTCCAATTCCTGGGACACTTCTTTGGCTTACACTGGACTAGACCAGGGTGAATCAGCAGCTCTCAACCTCCGCTGTGGCTCGGAATCACCTGGGGAACTTTATTTATTTATTTATTTTTGGTGGTATTGGGGATGGAACGCAGGGCATTCTGCCTCTGAACTATACTCCCAGACCTATTTTATTCTTTTATTTGAAAACAGGGTCTCACTAATTTGCTGAGAACCTCACTAATTTGCTGAGGCTAGCCACGAACCTGTGATCCTCTTGTCTCAGCCTCCCAAGTACTGGGATTACAAGTGTGTGCCACCATGCCCAGCTTAACTGGGGAATCTTTAAAGAGCTGAGATGCCTGGGTCCTGCTCCCAGATGTGTGGATTCAGCTGGAGTGGCAGGGGCTCAGGCACAGCGTGTCCTAGAAGCTCCTCAGGTGATTCCAATATACGGTCAGGATGGCAAACACTAAAGAGATGACAGCTGTGTTTGCATCGAACAGATGAGGTGGGATTTGGTGATTAGTAAAGATACCCAAACAGGGATGGAGGCCCAATCAGAAAGCCTCTATGCTCAGCTCATTGTATAGTTATTTTAAATATGCAAATGACCTTCAGATGACACAGTGGTTTCCTGTCACCTCTATTTAGACTCTGAGTTATATATAAATCCAGGTGGCAACAGTCATCCATAGTTGTCCCCACCACCACCTCCTTCCTCATCCCAAAAGAGGGGGTGTTTCTATCATGGGATTGTCCTATTTACAAAAAGAAGTACATAAAGTTAATTTAGGAAAGACAATGGACCCTCTCTAAATGACAGACCCTGTATGAACAGGCTGGCACATCTCGGTTACTCCAGGAGATGAGGAGATTCATTTAAATCATGACTAACCTTACCCCCAGTTAAAGAAAATAGCTTTAAAAACAAAAAAACAAAAACCAAGGCCAAGGAATAAGCCCTCCTGGTGGCCAGGAATATGGAAAGGGAGGATTGGGCTGTGTGAGGCCAGCTTCTTACTAGGTAATAAACCAAAATAGACATGCCTAATGGAAATCCAATAAATGAATTAATAAATAACATAAATGTGCCTATGAATCCCCATATATCTCAGCACATAAATATATATAAGTATATATATTAGTGGCTTATATAATGTGTGTATAGATTTAAGTACAGTGGTATATAAGTTTATTTATATAACTACACTAGCTTCTGGAGCAGAGAGGCAATTAGGCAGATATCTCAGACATACTTTTTAAAAGTTGTAGCCATTTTTGTATTTTGAAAAATTTACCAATATCCCAAAGGTTCTGAGTATTTAGATCTATAAAGCATGTATACATTTTCTGTTTTGTGTATAGAGGTTTACTGTTACCTATACTAACTTTTTGAGAGAGAAGATAGTGAGTCTGTGTAGATAGCCAAAGTGGCAATTCAGACTCAGCTCCTTTACGCTGGGGCTTACATCATCTGAGTTCCTATGAATGTGAATCCATTTCTAAAATCTTTACTAAGCCAGATGTGGCAATCCCAGTACTTGGGAGTCTAAGACTGGCAGATCACAGGTTCAAGACAGCACATGGTAACTTAGCAAGACCCTGTTTCAATTTTTAATTTTTTTTTTGTACTGGGGATGGAATCCAGGGACATTTTACCTCTAAGCTATACCTGCAGCTCTATTTTTTAAAATTATTTTTTATTTGGAAATAGGGTCTCGCTAAGTTGTTGAAAGCCTCACTAAATTGTTGAAGCTGGCTTCAAACCTGTGATCCTCCTGTCTCAGCCTCCCAACTACTGGTATTACAAGCCTGTACTACTGCACCCAGCCCTGTTTAAAAAAAAAAAAAGACCTGGGGTATCGCTCAGTGGTAGAGCATCCCTGGTTTAAATCCCTAATACCACAAAAATAAATAGATAAATAAGTAAATAAATATAAATATAAATAAATAAAGCTTCACTGATTTGATGCTATATAGATATGGCCCCTAATAATCTGACCCAGTTGAAAGTTCTCCATTTTGTTCCTGAGGCTGCAGGTGTGTGATGAAGAGCTGGTAAGGCCCTTGAGGTCCGCTTCCACTTATCTGCACTCTTGAGGGACAAAGGAAGAGTGGAAAAGCATCCAAAAATAGCTAAGAAAAGCAATATCTCAATTTGGCTTTGCGATGAAGTCAGAATTTCAGTCTCTCCCTGTACTCCTCTCAAAAACAGGTGTGCACACACAGTGCTCTTTCATCAAACTGACCCTCATTTCTTTCTGGGCTTGACTGGTAGTAGCTAGATGGTCCATGGAGGGAGGAAGTGAACCTAAGCAGTCTCTGGAGGCAACAGACTGGTACACATCATCCAGGTGTATAGTAGACACAGGCTAACATGCACTTTTACGCCAGAAGACCTTGACTTATCTGGTTTCTATAATGACTGACACTTCTGCTATCTGGAAATACAATATGATTCTGTACCTAAGCCTGGAACAGATACTGGAGCTGCATCTCTCCAAACTGCCTCCAAGAGCTGAGGCCCAGGGTTCTGCAGTGGACAGCTGGGAGTAGAGGAAGCCATGAATCACCATCTCCCCCCCGCCCCCCTGCCCCCCACAGTCCCAGCTGAGCAGACTGCCGAGGCCCTCAAGGCTCTGCTTTATGGATGTACTTAAGATGTTTTTTGTGGTACTGGGGATTGAACCCAGGGACATTTTACCTCTGAGCTACACCCCCAGCCCTATTTTTATTCTTTATTTTGAAACAGGGTCTCACTAAGTTGCAGAGAGCCTCACTAAGTAGCTGAGGCTGGCTGTGAACCTGCAATCCTCCTGTCTCAGCCTCCCAAGTACTGGGATTACAAGCGTGCACCACCATACCTGGTCAAGAAGATTTTTTTATGAAAAGGAGTATAGATTACCTTTAATAAGATTACCCTCTCTCTAGACTGGCTCTGAAAACAACTGAGCTTTAAATATGCATCTCATTCTCCTAACTGCTTCTCTTAACTTGTTGGCGAAATCAAAACAAGGCACATGAAGAAACAGAAACAATCTATCCTTGGAGAAAACACAACCCTTTCCAAACCCAGGATTGGCTACTCATGGATGAAATAAAGTAAAAGGGAGCTTTCTAAATTGTTCGATCTGGGCTATCCCATTTTATCAAATACACACAGCATGAAGCCAACATTGTTTTCCTTGAATCCACATCTGCTCTTAGGCTTCGGTCGGTGAGTAGGAAGAAGAAATAGTGTCCTGTGAGTTTCATGGATGTTACTGTTTCGTCCACATCACTGGTGGGCCATGAACTCCAGTGTGAACATATCAGCTTTCTGTTTTTCACTTAGGAGATCTATGTTCTCATAGTACATATGTTTGTGCCAGCAGAATGGACGGGGCAAGGAGGACCGGCCTACTACTCATGCTCTCATTCCGTAAAGTTTCATTGAGCCCCAGCCCATGCCGGGCAATGGGATAGGCTCTAGGGTAGCAAAGAACAATTGTCTGCACGATACTGCAGTCTTCATGGGATAAACTGACTTACATGAACATAGAAGACTAATGCATGTGAAGTATAGTGATAGAAATAAGATATATCTATATATAACATAGAAATTAAGATATTATATCATAAACAAGATGTTACAAAAGCACAAAGGAGACAACTAACCTACTCTGTGGGAGGGGGAGGGTGGATTCTCATGCAGAAGCAGCTGATGAGTCCAGAAATTATTATTCATCTTTGCACCTTCTAGTCCTCACTAGGGTGCCATGTGTAGTGAATAAATTCATCAGGGACTTATTAAAGGGGCTGGAAATGCCGTGGCAAAAGCACTGTGAGAGGAGTCAGGAGCTCGGCATCCCAATATAAGCTCTGCATGGCAGCTTCCAGCCATGTCACTACTTGTCAAGATGAAATTAGGGAACAAGGATCCCAGACCAATACTAGGCCTCTACGTCCCTGTTTAAAAAAACATATATATTGTCCCTCGTTTCAGTATATATAAATAAAAGACAAGAAATAAAATCAAAGTTTCCCTTCTAAAATCCATTCATAAAATAGTTGCCAACTCTATACCTAACCTGGCCCTTTCCCAATTTTCTATGATACTTTAGAAAGGTATTTTTAAATGGAGAAATAAGTTGTCTGCTATAGTTAGTTTTCCAGAGGGAAAGAAGAGATTACAATCTGACAGCTTTTAAATGCCATGTGGTATCCTAGACTAGATCTTGGAACAGAAAAAAGACCTCATTTGAAATACTGTGAAATTCAAATAGAGCTTGGAGTTCAGCAATAGTAATTTACCTATTTAGATTTCTTAGTTTTGACAAATGTATATGTTAATATAAAATTAGCATTGGGGAGAGTGAATTAACGGTATATGGGGACTCTGTATGGTCTCTGCAACATTTTTATAAATTAAATTATTCAAATGTAAAATATTTATTAAACGTATTTAAAAACCATTGACTTTCTGGGCGTGGTGGAGCACACCTGTAATCCCAGTACTTGGGAGGCTGATACGGGAGGACCACAGGTTTGAGGATATTCTCGGTGACTTAGTGAGACCCTGTTTCAAACTAAAAACTAAAATATGGCTAGGGGTGTAGCTCAGAAGTAGAATGCCCCTGGGTTAGATCTCCAGTACCATAAAACAAACTATTGACATAGAAAGTATTTTTTTAATGTGAGAAACAATATTTTTAAGGCTTTTTTTTTGAGGGGTGGAAATTGGGGCTTGAACCCAGGGGTACTCTACCTCTGAGTTCTTTTTTATTTTGAAACAGGTTCTCACTAAATTGCTGAGGCTAGTCTCAAACCTGCTAGGATTACAGGCCTGTGCCATCACACCTGGTTTAAAAAGTATTTTAAAGATTTTTTAGAGAGTATTTATAGCTCTAGACTGGTTTTGTTTTTGTTTTTTGTTTGTTTTGTTTTGTTTGCAAAAGCTAGAACAGGTAGGCTATCCCTGAGGAGGGTGGGACCTGGGAGAAAGCAACTAATATTAAAGAAAGCATCCAGCTTAAAGTTCTACCAAGTGCAAAAGAAACCATCCAGCAACGTTCTCCCAGTGCTGTGTTGAATAGCACCTGCACTCGGGGCCGAGGGGCAGTGTGCCGCATGCCCACCTCACGTCCTCCACAGGACTCCCCGGTGCTTCTCCAAGCTCGACCAGGTGTCCTGACCTTATTGAACAGGAGGACGTGTCCCTCTCAAACATGTTTTCACTTTCTTTTCCTTGAAGAAGGGAAAAGAAAGCATAAATATTCTACATCTAATCAAACAACTCTGCATTAAAGCTGAAGGGCCTGACCTCACAGCCGCCTTTGCTCCCCCTCTTGAACACCAACCCTCTCACTTACCTCAGTCTTCTCTTCAGTAAAATGGTCAAATAAGTCCTGCTTTATTACTGTTTAACATGCTTTTCTTTTGTAGTATTTACCACAATTTGTAGTTTATATTTGATTAGTGTCTGTCTTCCTAACTAGACAGTAATATTCATGCGGCAAGGATTCTGTATGCTTTCTTCTCCATTTATTCCCAATATTGAGTACAGGGCTTCCACATAGTGGTCACTCAATAAATGCTTTTGAATAAATAAATGAATGGTGGTGTGAACATCAAGTAAGATGAAGTATTTGAAATCCCTTTAAAAATTTGTTAGCTGAGCTGGGCGTGGTGGAGCACACCTATAATCCCAGTACTTGGGAGGCTGAGACAGGAGGATTGCAGGTTCGAGGACAGCTTCAACAAGTAGTAAAAATCTCATCAGCCTGACGAGACTCTGTTACAAAATAAAAATAAAATAGAGCTGGGAGTGTGGCTCAAAGGTAGAATGCCTCTGGGTTCAATCCAATCCCCAGGGACACACACACACACACACACACACACACACACACACACACACACACACCCCACACACGTGTTGGCTAAGTGCAGTGGTGTATGCCTGTAACCCCAGTACTTGAGAAGCTGAGACAGAATGATAGCAAGTTCTAGGCCAGCCTTGGCAATTGAGTTCTGTTTTGAATTAAAAAATAAAAAGGGCTAGGAGTATAGTTCAGTGTTAGAGTGCCCTTGGGTTCAATCCCCAGTACCACAAAAAATAGAAATATAAAGTTTATAAAGGGTTATTTTTATTTCTGTACCTGGCTTATTTTGCTTAGCATGAATTCTCCTATTCCATCTTATGTTCAACATGCTTAACACTAATTGCAGTTCATCTTCCTTGTCCATATTTGTGAATTCAACTACTTGCTAAAATCTGTTAACTCCCAAATCAACACTTAGAGGGACATGCAAAGAACTGAGAAAAAATTTTCTTCTTTTCCTTTTTTATACGTCTTTAAAATGTTTAAATTGACAAATAATAATTCAGTATATTTTTATATGTAGAATCTCACACAGTTGAACTCAAAGAAATAGAAGGTAGAATGGCTGGGGGATAGAGGGAATGGGAAAACGATGGCCAAAGGGTCTAAATATTTATTCCTAAATAGGAGGAATAAGTTTGTTCTGGGGAAAATATATTGTGAGAAATACAGTAAATAATAGTGTATTCTACGTTTTAAGATTGCTAGGAGGGTAAATTTCAAATGTTTTCACCACACACACACAATGATGGTGGTCTGGGGATGTAGCCCAGTGGTAGACAACTTGGGTGACAGGTGCGAGGCCCTTGGTTCAATTCCCCAGCACTGAAGAAAACAAGGTACTTGAGGTGATGAATATGTTAATTATATTGATTTAATTATTCCACACTGTAGTCATAAATCATATTATCACTTTATATCCCATAAAATACAACTATAATTTGTCAATTTACAATTACAAAATAAAAATAAATTGCAAAGGGAAGATGTGTAAAGGATTGTTTTTTAACTAGACTGTAAATTCCTTGAGTTTGGAAAGCAAGTCTTATACTCTTTATTCCCATCTAACCCAACAGAGCACTTTTACGCAGCAGGCGCTCTGTAAATAATCACGCTTAGCACTTGCTCTAATTTGGATCTTAAGTACCCCCCAAAGGCTCATGTGTTCGAGTCTTGGTCCCCAGCTTGGCACTATGGGGAAGTGCTGGAAACTTGCAGAGGTGGAGCCTCGTAGGAGGTTTTAAGTAGGAAGGGGAGAGCCATCAAAGGGGACTGTGGGATCTGGTCTCTTGTTCTTTCTCTCTTTTGCCTCTTGACCATAAGGTGAACAGCTTTGCTGATTAATGGATTTTCAACATGAGTGCCAAAACAATTCATCCTGCCATGATGTGCAACCAGCCAATCACTCATGGCAATCCAACTTCCAAAAATTGTGAGCCAAAATAAACTTTTCCTCTTTACAAGTTAGTGATCTCAGGCACTCATTACAGTAACTCAAAGCTGATTTACACAGTTCTATAGGGTTTAAGAGAAAATGGTAAGCCTTGCAGCAAACAACCTGAAAGTGGATTTAAGAAAATAATTCCATTTATGATAGCATCAACAGTAACAAAATCTGTAGGAATACATTTGACAAAGGAAGCATAAAATATACCCTCTGGGAACTAAAAAACATTATTGAAAGAAATTAGAGAAGATTTAAATAAATATAAAAACATCCCATGTTCATGGCAATACTTTCCAAATTGATCAACACAATCCCTATCAAATCTCATCTGGCTTCTTTGCAGAAACTGACAATTGGATCCCAGAATTCATACAGAAATCCAAGGGACCCCAAAATAGCCAATTCAATCTTGAAAATGTAGAACAATGTTGGAGAAACCGTATTTCTTGATACCAAAACCTCCTACAAAGCTATGGTAATTAAGGTAGTATTGGATAGGCATAAGGAGAGACATATTCTTATGCAGAGGAATAGAATTGAAAGTTCAAAAATAAGCCCTCACCATACTGATTAATTGATTTTCAACACGAGTGCCAAAACAATCAATGGGGAAAGAATAATCTTTTCAAGTAGTGCTGAGATAATTAAATTGCCACATGCAAAAAATTAAGTTGGATGTCTATCTTGCATTATATACAGAAATTAACTCAAAATGGATCAAAGACAAATGACCCAATTAAAAATGGGCACTAGCGCCCGGTGTGGTGGCGCACGCTTGTAATCCCAGCATTCGGGAGGCTGAGACCGGAGGATCCGGGTTCCCGGCCAGCCTCAGCTACCTAGTGAGGCACTCCGCAACTTAGTGAGACTCGGTTTCAAAATAAAGAATAAAAAATAGGGCTGGGGATGTAGCTCGGAGGTAGAATGCCCCTGAGTTCAATCCCCAGTACCACAAAAAATAAAAAAATAAAAAAAAATAAAAGGGCACTAGCTGGGCGTGGTGGTACATGCTTGTAATCCTAGTATTTGGAAGGCTGAAACAGGAGGATCCGGATTTGTGGCCAGCTTCAGCTACTTAGTGAGGCTCTCTGCAACTTAGTGAGACCTGGTTTCAAAATAAAGAATAAAAAAATTAGGGCTGGGGATGTAGCTTGGAGGTAGAATGCCCCTGGGTTCCATTCCTAGTACTGCAAAAAAGGGGGGGGAGCAAAAAGCTGGGTGTGGTGGTGCACACTTGTAATCCCAGTACTTGGGAGGCTGAGACAGGAAGATCACAGGCTCACAATTTAGTGAGACCCTGTTTCAAAATAAAGAATAAAACAGTACCCCCCAAAAAAGGGGGGGCAAAAGATCAGAATAGACATCTTCCAAAGATGTATATATGGCCAAAAAAAAAAAAAAATTAAATGTGCTCAACATTATTAGCTATCAAAGAAATGAAAATCAAATCCACAATGAAATACTACTTCCTACCTACTAGGATGGCTGTAATAATAATGACAAGTGTTGGTGAGGATGTGGGAAAATTAGAACCCTCATGCATTGCTGGTGGGAATATAGTTATGCAGCCCTTTTGGAAAACAGTCTAGCAGTTCCTCAAAGTATTAAACTTCGAGTTGCTATGTTGCCTAGCAGTTCCACTCCCAGATATATAGCCAGGAGAAATGAAAGCATGTATCCACATAAAAACTTGTATATGAATATTCATAGCAGCCTTATTCATAGTAACGGAACAGTGGAAATAACTCAGTGCTCATTAACTGGTGATGGACAAATAAAATGCAGAATATCCATGTAATGGAATACATTAAAAATGAAGTATTGAGCTGGGCATAGTGGTGCCCGCTTGTAATCCCAGTGCTTGGGAGGCTGAGACCGGAGGATTACAGGTTCCCAGCCAGCCTCAGCTGAGACCCGGTTTCAAAATAAAGAATAAAAAATAGGGCTGGGGGTGGAGCTCAGAGGTAGAATGCCCCTGGGTTCAATCCTTAGTACCGCCCACAAAAAAAAAAAAAAAAGTATTGATACATGCTATAGTACGGATGGACCTTGAAAAGATTATGCTAATTGAAAGAAGCCAGTTATGATTCCATGTATATGAACTGTTCAGAGTAGGCAAATCCTTAGAGTGGATTAGGAAAGAGAAAAAATGAGAAGTATCGACTGATAGATACAGATGTTCTCTTTGAGATTATAAAAATATTCTAATATTGATTGTGAGAGTGATTGGATGACCATTTACTTGTACTCTTGAAATGGGTGAATCATATGGTATGTGAACTACAGTTCAAAAACCTTAAAAAAAAATATATGTATATATATATATATATATATATATATATATATATATATATATATATATATATATATATATATATATATATATATACATATATATATATTCCTTGCCCTGAGGGGGCCTCCAAGGCAATTGGAATTTTTGTTGTTGTTTATCTTAAATATCCTAGCTGCTTCATTTCAAAAGCATGTTTATTTTTCCATCAGCTACTGTAGCTGAGTGCTTTCAGGTTCCAGGTGAAAATTGCAGGGACGATGTAAGATGAGGAAAAGGGGCAGAGAGCCAGGGCAGAGGAGAAGCCCAGCGGCTGTGTCTTCTGGGAAACACTTGCAAGCTGTTCGCTTTCCTAAGCAATGTAAGTAGTAAGTACTGAGTCTTGAAGACTCCAAACATGCATATTTGTATTAACATTTCTAGTTTGGGTTATCATGTTTGGAACTGAGTGGGCCCCACCTCCTTCTTTGGGTCCAGAGACACTAAAAACACAAAACATTGACCTCCTGCCTCTAGGTTCCCATGTTTGCCTGAAGAGCTGGGTAATCCATGGGTACAGGAAGAAAGCCATGGAAAACTTGGCGTCCTTATAGAAAGCAGAAAGGTGACAAGGATCAGGGGAAGACTCAGCCCAGATGGAGTCGAGGAATAAAACCTGCCTGAGTATACAGTGGGAAGGAACGTGGCCGTCTTGATGACTTAATTAACTCCTACTGCACTGTGCTTGCCGTCCTAGTCTTCTTTCCTCTCTCCATAATCCAAATTTCAGAGACTCGTCTGTTCCAGAGACTCTCTGAACAAAGTCGTTCTTGACAGAGAGAAGCAGAATGGATAAATGAGGGAAGCAGAGAGATCTAGCAAACAAAAAAAGAATCTGGTCATTAGAAATCTTAGTCTGATGGAGGAAACAATACTCCGATGCATAGGAAGACTTTATTTGAAAACGAAGCTTCCGCTTCCTGGATGAGAAAATATTGAGCTAGATTTTAAAGAAAGTTCACATTGTTGCAAAGAGAAGCAATTCCACCCAAGGTAGTATGTGTAAAAGTGGAGAGGAAGCATTCTCTCCCATGACACTAGGCTCCGGCCACAGAAATAGGCTCTGCTCTTGAGCTGGTTGACTATAGCTTTTGACTGCATATTCTGAGTGGTGTGATGTGACTGGCTAAAGACCAGTTAAGGGGCAACTGAAGGGGACTATGGTCTCTGGAGGACCAGGTGGGCTTAGGTTTTGACTGGAGGAGTCAGTGTATCCGCAGCTGCCTTTACAGGTTGTTGAAATAAGAGTTAAGAGTCTTTGCTGTCTTCTGGGTTACCTGCACCAAAACAGACCTGCGTTCTGCTCTCTGGCCAGGACTATGCTCTGCTCTTCTTATCCCAACTTGCCTAATTGATACCTTGGCCGATGGTGTCATTAAGAATGCTTGAATAATAGCCTGACCGGCTGATTTCAAAATGGGAGAGGGTGATTAATGTGTAGGAAATCCAGTGGAGGGGGGATGGCCCAAGAAATAAAAAATGGGGAAAGGATCCTTCTGCACCCCCTGTCTCTTGTTCTAAGCAGAGGGAGGAACTTGGGGATGGGATTCTGATTTCCAGTTCTTTCTGGGTTTGCCGATCTCCCTCCATTTCTCCTCCCCTACCTCCCCCAACAGCACACGTCCTGACACCTACAAGCTCGTTACGGGATGATGACCTATATTTTTATCTTTTTTATGAGCATCAAACACACATCGTCTTGCAAGCACATGTGTTTTTTCCCCTATTGACGTGTGAGTGCCTTTGATGGTAATTTATTGTAGGGTTGAGCAGCCAGGTCTTAATTGTACCCTGAAATTGCTTACCATTTTGATGCCTCCAAACCATCCCAAAATGTACCTTTTTCCTACAGAAGGGTGTGGGGCAATCCCTTTTTTACTGTCTTCTATGGTGGAATGTGGAGCTTAGAGAGAACATGAAGGAGAGATTGCCCAGCTGGGTTTCAGGGACGCCTCGGTCCCCAGTTTCTAATTGCGGTCGGGCTGTGTGAAAGTTTTGCTCTACTCAGCAAAACTGAACTTGGCTTTTCCCTCATAGTTTAGGGTCAACGTGGCTTCACTGGTTGTTCAGAATAGCCAGTGAGTGGTTTCTACTCCAACAACTGGAATGTTCAGGAAGTTTCTAGATGGGATTACAAATGAGAGCGTTGTGTGTTAGCCTAGGGAGTCTGGCTATGAGAGGCGGCGAACCCAGAGCGTATCAGGCATTCTGAGGTCAGCAATGAGCATTGTTTCCCCATCTCACCACTCCCTCCCCTGGCTTGGGTGGGTAGGCTTCAGTATCCCTGACATCCAGGGAGGAAGAGGAATATGAAGGGTGGAATCCTACGAATACAGGTTGAGCCCAAACAGAACTTAGTTCTGAGTTATAATTTGCATTTGGGCCTGAGAGCCTCCTTTGCCTGGCCTTGCTGTGTCCCTCAGGATAATAGGCAGCACCATCCCCTAGGACACTCATATGCATTACAGGAAGATGAGTCAATGTTCCAGAACAACTAGGAAAGTAACCCGAGTCTCATGAAAATGTGAGGGGAAAAGGGAGGCTGAAATTCCTACCTCTCTTTCTGGAGAGGCCCAGGATAGTATACAGTGTCCACCCAGGCTGTCGTGCCAGGCCGGAGTCCCTGTTAGCTCTTGTTACAGACTCTCCATTCCAGCCGAGCTCACTTGTTCTCTGTCTCCCACACATGACACTCATCACATGTGCTTGCTCGTACTTGCCTCCGAGCATTTACACAGGCCGGTTTCCTCCTCCCCCACCTCAGGTACCGTTCCTCTGTCCTCCCTGTTCAGCCCTGTCCATATCCTCATTAGGTACCTGGTCCTAAACTTGATTCCACCAGAAAATTTCCTTAATTAGTCTGCCCTCAGCCTTGGGACTCCATCATTCTACAGTTTCCTAACATTATATTATTTACATTTATCTCCGTGTCTGCTCCAATGTCTATGAAGCTATTGGGCATATCCATCTGAACGAGCCTCTGGACCGAGAGCAAACCTGTTACCTTCATCTTCTTAAAGACATAGAGATCTCTCTTCTAGTTGGGTGTAATGATGCACACCTGTAATCCCAGTACTTGGGAGGCTGAGACAGGAGGATTGTAAGTTCGAGGCCAGCCTCTGCAACTTAGTGAAACCTCTGCTTCAAAATGAAAATTAAAAACGCTGGGGATGTAGCTTGGAGGTAGAATGTCCCTGGGGTCAATCTGTAGCATAAAAAAAAATCTCTCTCCTGGTGAAGCTTTCTCCAAAGAGACTTTACACTCTCCCTTGGTCTCTTATGTTTACATCCATGACAGTGGAGGTGTAGAGATGCAGATAAGCTCGCTAAAGATCATAGCTTCCATGATGGAATCCACATGAAATCTCATTTTCCTGGGATAACTAGAAGACTGTTGGTTCTCGAACTTCAGAAGATGAGTCAGTTATCTGGAAATTTAAAAGAAATATGATGGCACATGCTTGTAATCCCAGCACTTGGGAGGCTGAGAATGGAGAATCACAGGTTTGCAGCCAGCCTCAGCTACTTAGTGAGGCCCTCTGCAACTTAGTGAGGCCCT
The DNA here is from genome assembly GCA_004027655.1 of Graphiurus murinus. Taxonomy (NCBI): domain Eukaryota; kingdom Metazoa; phylum Chordata; class Mammalia; order Rodentia; family Gliridae; genus Graphiurus; species Graphiurus murinus. The sequence goes on along the minus strand of PVLC010003359.1, from coordinate 38,218 downwards.
GTTTCAAAATAAAGAATAAAAAATAGGACTGGGGGTATAGCATGGAGGTAGAAAGTCCCTGAGTTCAAGTCCCAGTCCCACAAAACTAAATAAATAAATAAAAATAAAAGAAATATGACATGTCTCTTAATTACTGGGTTCTCCATTACACAGAGAATAAAATCCCAGTGTTGTTGACTGGTCTTCAAAGCTCTCTGTAGTGTAGGGTTGTAGTTACATCCCTTTATATAACCTACACTACAGCCCCCTGGTCTACTTGAGGTTCCTGAACTTGTGCTCTGCTCTTCTGCCTCCAGGCCTTTGCACATGCTATCCTTTCTGTCTAGAATGCCATTCCTTTCTTCTTCAACTTATTAAGGTCTGACTCTCTAGTAAAGCCCAACTTAAACTCTTTTCCAAGAATACTTCTTAGATCTCTAGTGACAATTATTTCTGTCTCTCTCCTAACTAGAGTGTCACATTGGATGACCTTCTAATTATAACACAGTTTTGTATTGAAATTACTTATAAATGTATTTGTCTCTTTTACTAGTTTGCAGGCTTTGGAAGGTGGAGATTTTATATTTTAAAACCGTATTTCCCTTTGTATCCCCAGGCTTAGCATAATGCTTTGCAAAGCAGATGCTCAAGAAATATAAATTAATTTGGGCAACAGAGCCAGGTTTTCATGTTTATTTTGTTCTTACAGTTGCTTCTCTAATCATATCACTACTTTGTTCTGTCCAAATCAGTCTTTGGGTGTTCTCCACCTCTACCTATGTAAAACAAGAGCATCTAAAGTAATATGTGAGACTGCAGGTGGAATTGACAGTTTGGGAGTAGAGCCCATGAGTCTGAAGACAGATCCGTCCTTGGGAAGTTCCTGGGCTGGTTTAAGATTCACTTTCCTGCTTGGCAAAGGGTGTCTGAAGGGGTGTCCATGCAGGCCCACTCAGGGCAAAGCCAGCAGCAAAGAAGAGGAAGCTGAAGGTGAGAAACTGGTCTCTGAGGATGGGATCAGCTGAAGGATTTATCAGCAAAAAGCGCTAAGCATTTGCTTAAAGGGGCTCCCGTCACTCTTGGCACCAAGCTTGCTTCTTTATGCTACTGCAGCGTCACTGACCGCAGCTTCCCATCGGGTGCTTGAGGATGTGCTGGTGGCCCTGCTCCCACTCGCTCGTTTGTTGGTAGAAGGTGAAGAAGGGAATGTTTTTTAACTGCTTAGGTTCCATAGACTTAAAAAAAGACAAATCTAAACCTCCTAAGTCCCTTACCAGTTCCTTCTGTCAACTCCTTACCACCCCCACCCCCAACAAAGCCTTTTCCTCCTAAGGCAAACCGTCGAACCATTTCCCTTGTGCATAATTACCCTCTGCCGAGTCTGATGGTCCATGTGGCTAACTGCCTCTAGGTGCCCAATCCTGTAGCTTCCTTCTAGCCAAACTCTGGTCAATCATCTCCTCTTCTGTCTCCAGAAAGTCTTCTCTGAATAGTGTCCAGAAATGTCCTTAACCCTCATCCTTCCCAGCATCGATTCTCTGTATCTTGTTTTCCATCACACGGGGAACGTCCCCACACTGATACCACTTTTCTTACCAAGTCCGTACCCATTCCCATGGGCTTCCAGTTGACTGGCTTTCCCTTGCTTGGAAAGTCAACCAACTTTAAGCAAAGAATACTAAAGATTTAGAACCTACCCACTTTCTTAGCCCCCTTCTTTCCCTCTCAGTCCTTCCTTTCAGTCTTCCCTTCCTTCCACAAGTGGTGGCTGAGCATCCGTTATCTAATAGGCACTGCTTGCTCTACATCACCGTGCTTCTCCCTCCCTAGATACAGCTCACATTTGATGCTCTTTCTGAGTGGGAGTTTAGCTATTGGTCTGATCTCAAAAATTATGGAATCAAATATTCCTGAACAATGTTGGTTTTTTTTTTTTTTTTTTTTTCGGTACTGGGGATTGAACTCAGGGGCATTCTACCTCCGAGTTATACCCCCAGCCCTATTTTTTATTCTTTATTTTGAAACAGGGTCTCACTAAGTTGCAGAGTGTCTCACTAAGTAGCTGAGGCTGGCCGCGAACCCAGATCCTCCCTCCGGTCTCAGCCTCCCAAATGCTAGGATTACAAGTGTACGCCACCACATCCTGGGAATGTTGAAAGTGTGGAAGTCTAATGGAGTACAACATTAGGATTCCTCTTCTCTGTTGGCCATTCTCCCCATTCTTGGTGTTTCTATTCATCATTGGTCCATCTCTCAGAACTTGATTACAGAAGAGTTTTGTGTCTCATTCTGTGGTGGGCAGTAATTCCCTCTCAGATATAATTTGAGGAATTCTTGAAGAATCCTAAGGAACAAAGAAGGAAGAGTAGCTATTCCAGTCTCCCACTGTCACACACACACACACACACACACACACACACACACACACACACACACAGGCTTATCCAATTAAATGTTGTTGAAACTAAATGGTTAGGTGAAACTGGAGTAAAGAAGTAATCTTGGTAGGCATGGTGGCACACTCCTGTGTAATTCCAGTACTTGGAAAGCTGAGACAGGAGGATGGCCACTTCAAGGCCAGCCTCAGGTACTTAGTGAGACCCTGATTCAAAGTAAAAAATAAAGAGGGCTGGGTGTATAAGTAGGTCAGAGGTAGAATACTACTGGGTTCAATCCCCAGTACAAAAAAAAAAAAGTAATCTCAATTGTAGTTGGAGTTAATAAAGAGTCTTGCAGGAAAAAGTTTTGAGCTGTATTTTCCCTACCTCCTCCCCTGGTACTGGGGATTGAGCACAGAAGCGGTCTACCACTGAGCCACGTCTCCAGTCCTTTTTATTTTGAGACAGAGTCTCGCTAAGTTATCTAGGCTAGACTCAAACTTGCAATCCTCCTGTCTCAGCTTCCGAGTCACTGGAATTATAGGAGTGTCACCGCACCTAGCTTAAGCTGTGTTTTTTTGTCTGTTTGTTGTGTGTGTGTGTGTGTGTGTGTGTGTGTTACTGGGGTTTGAACACAGGGGCATTCTACCTTTGAGATATACTCCCAGCCCTTTTTATTTTTTACTTTGAAACAGGGTCTCACTAGGTTGCTGAGATTCTTGCTACATTTCTGAGGCTGTCCTCGAATCTGCAATATTCCTGTCATAGCCTCCTAGGTACTGGAATTACAGGTGTACACCACCAAAGCTGGGTTTTGGTGGGATGCTCTGGAGAGTAGAGACTGACAACAACATCCCAAGGGGCAGCAGGCATTGTCCAATCAGAAGCTTACATGTGGGGTTGAGGGGTTGTGGAGTTGGTGAGTAGGTTGTCTCAGCTGAAGCACAGGTCTAAGTAGAAATGGCTAAAAAAAAAAAAAAGTATGTATGAGTGGGGGACTCAGTGAGAGATTAGTTGTTAATTGGCAGAAGGCATAGACTAATCTAGGATATGTCTTCCTAGATGGAGGTAGGGACATAAATAATTTCAGGAGAGCTACAATTTCTATTCTTCCCCTTAGATTTTGAGAAAAGGGATTAAAGTTTTCCAGACTCTGACTTCTATAAGGTGCCCTACTAACATCAAGTAAAGAACAAAGACCAATGATAATGTAAGTCTAATATCTAGCTTTTTCTAAAATATTCTTTAAATTTCACCTGTGATTATCCAAATGGAGTCCACGTTTTGTTTTGTTTGTTTCTATTCTGGAATCTGAGAGTGATCTAAGGAAGTTAACTTACCCCACTACACACTTCCTGCATCCTTCATTCTACACGCTTTTCCTGGACGATAGGTTTCATGGTAAAGCACTTAGTATCTGTCCACTGACCGTTGTTTTTCTGGAGTAACCACGCCTGAGGGGAGGAAGTACCACCTAGAAACTGAATTCCCAGTCTGCAGAGGGAAGAGACCTGAGCTTCGATCATGCTAACTGACCATAGGGGAAGAAAGTTTTAGCTTCCCACATTTTTTTTTTTTTTTTTTTTTGTGGCACTGGGGATTGAACACAGAAGCATTCTACCTCTGAGCTACACCCCCAGCCCTATTTAATTTCTTATTTGGAAACAGGTTCTTACTAAATTGCGGAGGGCCTTGCTAAATTTTAGCCAAGGCTAGCTTTGAATCTACGATCCTCCTGTCTCAGCCTCCCAAATGATGGGATTACAAGCGTGCACCACCATGCCCAGCTCTAGCTTCCCACTTTTTTTTTTTTTTTTGCGGTACTGGGGATTGACCTCAGGGGCATTCTACCTCTGAGCTATACCCTCAGCCCTATTTTTTATTTTGAAACCGAGTCTCACTAAGTTGCGGAGTGCCTCATTAGGTAGCTGAGGCTGGCTGCGAACCCAGATCCTCTGGTCTCAGCCTCCCAAATGCTGGGATTACAAGTGTGCGCCACCATGCCCTGCTTAGCTTCCCACATTTTAATGATCTTCCCACCTGGAGCCTCTGCTAGGATTTCCTGTGAAGCAGAATGAAGAGGTGGTCGCTTTCCGTAATGTTAGGGGAGGGAGGAGGAGTAATGTATCTTTCTTTTGGCATATTTAGATTTAAAAGACGCAAAACAAGAAAGGAAGTATATTTCATAGAGAAAGAAGGGATGGAATTACCAAAGAAGATTTTTCCAACAGAGTGGGTAATTGAACTGATTGAAAGAAATTGTGTAGTCCCTTTACTAGAAGCTCGGAGAATGGAATCAACTGCCACTTGCCTGCTTTACTTTAGAGGCTGTGGAGTGGATGAGAAAACCTCCAAAGCTCAGTCTTCAGGCCTGAGATTCAGTCATTTCAGGTTAGGACAGAGAGACAAGAAGCTACGTGACTTGAGCCCATCCTTTGAGGCCTGTCTTCCCTTGGCTGTACGCCCCCCAGTTACTCTAAGAATGTTTTCTCCCTTCCACTTCAGAGATGGAAGACTTTGAAGAGAATACGAAGGTCACTCAACTTTGACATTGAATGCAAATAGAATTCTGTAATTAATTTTTATCCAGTTTTCATATCGAAATGACCTGCCAAGGGGGTGACTTTTCATACTGACATCTGACTTGTGAATTTTCCACTTTGTGGATTTTTGCAGACAACATTCTTCTATGCCTCAGGCTCGACAGAAACACAGAGTCAGAAAGAGCACCGAGGACAGACGGCCTGTTTGTACGCGTGTGCATATGAGTGACTTTGGGTGGTGATCCGAAGGTCAGGTCATGTAAATGTAATTCACTTTTCTTTTTTCTTCGTGACACTAATGACATTTGTGACTCTGTTTAATGGTAAGCCTGTGTCTATTTTGTGCATCATTATATACTCACCACTTAGCACAGGACTTGACACATGGTAGGTGTTCAACAAACGCAAAAACTATGTGTGCTTCTGCTCACATCCACTGAGTTGGATAATGAGAAGTCCTCCTCCTCAGGGGTGAGAAGCTGCAAGGCCATGGCTAGTGGAGGAATCAGAGATGAGCCACCGAGCCTGCGGTGGGAACTACCAGGAGAGGCTGCTGCCTGAGGGTAGATTCCTTGTTGACCAGCCTCTTCCCATCTCTGGTAGCATCCCATCATAATACCTGGGGCACGGGCCGGAGTGATCAAGGCTGGGGACGGGAGGAGGTGAGTCCTTGCTATCGGGACAGACATCTTATTCCAGCTTGGTTGTTCCAGATATGGCAGGGTTCCCAGCCCGCTGACCTGCAGGGCACCCTGGGGGGTTGGTAGCATGAGTCAGAGAGGAATGTGGGGCTGGCTGCTGGGAGTTTCGTTCTGTGGGGAGAAGCCAGTTCCCCATGCCTCTCAGTTCTCTAATGGCATCTCCAAGGGGAAGAGTGTAGAAACAGTGACTTGGAAGAAGGCAGATTGTTGGTCAGAGAAAAACCTAAGTAAATTTCAAGGGCCAGAGGATAATTCATAGACCAGAGAAGTATTTTAATAGAAAGGAAGTTTGAAGATAGGCATGGTGGCACACACCTATAATCCCAGTACTTGGGAGGCTGAGATAGGAGGATCACATGTTCGAGGATAGCTTCAGCAACTTAGTAAGACTCAGCAACCTAGCAAGACTCTATTTAAAAATAAAAAAATAAAGGGCTCAGGATGTAGCTCAAAGGTGGAATGCCCTGGGTTCAATCCCCAGTACCACACACAAAATAAATAAATAAATAGATAAACAAACAAACAAATAAATAAATACATAAAATAAATGAAGTTTGAGCAATTCTCTCAACCACACTTCTGCCTCTATCCCAGATAAAATCTCTCCTTCTCATAGATTTCCCTTGAGTGGGGCATACCACTGTTAACTTTAGCTTAATCCAGCCTACACCACGGAGGCCATGAACAGGGCCACAGAGGTGTGGTGCGACTTCTCCAAGCTACCATCTCCTCGTTCCTCCTGTGGGAGGGAGGAGACCCACTGGAGACTCCCCCACCTTCTGCGTACAGTGCATGGTGGGCGGTGGGAGATGGCGGCAGGTGCAGAGCATCCCTTGTTCTCGGAGCCTAATGCAGAGGGGACCTGTGAGCCTTGTAAATATGATGACATCGGCAATGACAGACTCTTCAGCCGCCTGGTAGTCTGTAATTGAAGCCAGGAATTCACCACACGCTCAGACACACCCAGCCGTCACTGTGGGTTCCCAGAAGTGAGTTCTTGCCTAGCCACCAGGCTGGGAAGGACCCTCACTGACCCAGTGCTCCCAAACACATTTCAGAGCTGAATATAAATTCCCAAACTTACCCCCAAATTTTATCTCTCTATTTCCAGTTGCTAAAGTCTCCAGTAAGCAGCACCCAAGCCCCACGGCAGGGTCCCAGGAGAGGCCTTCCTTTTGGTGTAACTGAAATCTGTTTTTGTTATAATCAGAGTTTAAGATTAATCAAGCCGGAAAACTTCTACATGGCTCTGAAGCCCCAGGCAAATAGGTTGGGGCTTCTTCTTGCTATTCCCAACCTCTCTCCATAATGAGATGCTTTGTTTCCATGAATCGGCCCTGATCCAGACTTCTAGACTCTATGACAGGACGTTTCATCCCTCCCTCTGCCTGCAGGCAGGACTGAACTTAACTCATCCCAGTCTGAAAGGTGAATCCTTTAGCCCTTGTCTCAAGATTTCCTGAATCTTGGGCTTCTTTCAGTTAAAAGCGCACACCTGGTCATCCATGTCTTCTTATCTTCTTTTCCTGTGACAATTCTATCCCGTTTCTTCTCAGTGTAGAGAGGAAGAGCCACATCCTCCTACACCTTCCCAGGTAGAAGTGACTCCGTTCCTTTAGAATGCTTCTCAAATATTAGAAGAAGAAAATTAGTGTCATTTGAAATATACCTCACTATCTGGGCATTTTTGTCATTTTGTTATTGTATGTACACACACACACACACACACACACACACACACACACACACACACACACACCCAGCATATCTCATCCTTGTTTTGAACTGCGATGTCAAATACCCATTGTCTCCACCTCAGATACCTTTCCTCACTCATCAGTCCTGACCTTCCATTGCCTCTGAGTCCTGTTTATTGTTCCTCCCTAGACTGTATTTTCTAACTGTGTTTCCTCTCTATTCTCAATTCCCTTGAACTCTGCTGGCAACAATGTTAAGAACTTTATTCAAGCTGAGTATGGTGGTGTATGCCTGCAATGGGAGGCAGAGATAGAAGCATCACAGGTTCGAAGACAGCCTCAGCAATTTAGCAAGACCTTGTTTCTTGCTAAATAAAATATAAAGCCAGGTGTGGTAGTGCACACCTGTAATCTCAGTACTTGGGAGGCCGAGACAGGAGGATCAGAGATTCTAGGCCAGCCTCAGCAACTCAGGGAGACCCTCTTGCAAAATAAATAAAAAGGGCTCAGGTGTAGCTCATAGGTAGAATGCCTCTGGGTTCAATACTTGTACTAAAAAACAAACAAACAAACAACAACAACCTTTATTCAATGGCCTCAAGATCTGTCCTTGCCTCGCTTTCTCCAAATATGAAGTACTGATGAGAAAATTCCCTGAGGGGCATGCAGGAAACCAGCAGTACAGTACAGTGGGAATCGTACCAGCAGGAAGTCAACAACTTGGGAGTTTTAGAACGTGCCTGTAAACTTGGGCAATTCAAAACCGCTCTGGCCTTTCCGTTCAATTATTGGTCTTGGAAGTGTTGAATTGGGCCATCTCTAAGAATTCTTTAACTTGAAAGATGTTATGAATTTGTGCTTTCTTCTCTTTCTTGGCCTCTTCCAATAAGATGACAGACTCTACAAAAAACAAACTAAAAAAAGAATGAATTGAAAGATGTAATCGATAGGGGGAAAATTTTAATGTGGAGATGGTACTGGTAATGATTGAAAATGTGTAGTGAGGATGGGGGGGGGCCCTCCGGAACCTCTTTATCCTCTTGCACTCTTACCTAAATTGCTGTGATGTGCTTTAAAGGGTAGAGAAGTAGCTACAGCTGAAGCCCTGTCTCCTCTGCACAGTGGCCACCAGGCATGTTTTTGAGATCCTTGTTTTACTCTAGAAAGGTGTCCTACCCTCATTTGGGTCACTGAAGAAAGATCTTATGTGAAGTTCTTACTCATTTGTTTCTTAGAAATCTCCAAGTCCTATGTGAGTAGAGAAGTATATCATTTCTATTTGGAACCAAAAAGTCTTCTTTTTCTAAATGGAGCTTAAGTTTCTTCTATGATATATTGGTCATTATGCTTCATCATAATCCCTATAAAATAAAAGGCCATAAAAGCAATAGTTTAGAGCCCAGCGTGGTGGTGCACTCTTGTAATCCCAGCATTTGGGAGGCTGAGACTGGAGGATCCAGGTTCGCGGCCAGCCTCAGCTACCTAGTAAGGCACTCCGCAACTTAATGAGACCCTGTTTCAAAATAAAGAATAAAAAATAGGGCTGGTGGTATAGCTTGGAGGTAGAATGCCCCTGAGTTCAATCCCCAGTACCGCAAAAAAAAAAAAAAAAAGCAATAGTTTATAAGGTTATGTGGTCGTGTGCGCGTGCGCGTGCGTGTATGATGTGATTACCATTGTGTACTAGAAGATACATAGAGAAATGTAATACTGACCATGCTTCTTACCCGAAGCAGGGATAGAATCACATTATTTTAGGCAGCTGGACAACATATTGTTTCAGAAAGAGGAGTCTCTAAAGAGAAGAGAGAGGAAGGAAAGGCTAATATTAAGCGTCTACTATATGTTAGGTATATGAATACTCTTTGTATACCATGTATGCCTAAATATAAGGTGAAAATTTATCTTTCCAAAATAATTTCTCAGAAAATAGGAAGCTGCTTTATATTTGAATCTTTGCAATTCATTCTGAAATTCATTCTCACTTATTCTTTTGGGAAGACACATTATCCTGTAAAAACAAAAAATAAACCACTCCCACCTGCCAAACAACAACAACAACAAAAACCTAATCAATGCTAGTTACAGTTTCTGGGAATGTGAAAGCCTGGGTTATTTGAATCAACTTTCCTGCTGAAAACAACTAAAACGCTGGATAAAATATTTAAACCATCTTAAAAGCATCAAAGAGCTGACAAGATAGTATGGAAATATCAGGCCAAAATCTAATGAAAAGTGAAAACTGAAAGTGCTAAGTGGAACAAAAAGTCTACTTTCAACCACAAAGCTTTTGCTGATAAAGCAAACTTGAATCCTGGTTTTGATGGCTGGCCTCAGAACTAAAACCCAAGGTTGATCCAAAGTGGGATGTCTAATGGGAGACTTTCCCCCATAAAACTGAAAAACCAAAGGGTTACACTCTTAGGGTAAAGATAAAATAGAAGTAAAACTACCCTTTCTGCCTCATTTCCAAGATACTACAAGTTTCCTTGATGTGAGCAGATCAGAGGGGGAAAAAAAGCCAAGTCAGCCTGATTGGCAGACCAAATTTATGTCATCTAGGTGGCCAAAGAAACCCTCTATGGCTGAATTTAGTTTGAAATGATTTCATCCTTCCCATAGACATCTAGCAAAAGCAAAAGCAAATCCTTCCTCAATGAAAATGTCTTCATGCTAAGCCTAAAAAAATTCCTACTTGTAATTCTTCGTGTGTGTGTGCGCGCGCGTGTGTGCGCTTGCGCGCGCTTGCGCATGTAGTATTGGGGATGGAACACAGGGGCATTCTACCTCTGAGCTGTGTCCTCAGCCCTATTTTATTCCTTTATTTTGAAACAGGGTCTCACTAAGTTGCAGAGAACCTCACTAAGTTTGCTGAGGCTGGCTGCCAACCTGCAATCCTCCTGTCTCAGCCTCCCAAGTTACAAGCATGATTACAAGCATGTGCCACTACACCCGGCCACCTGTAATTCTTCAAAGGCAACAAAGTGAGCACCCAGGGAGAGGAGGAGCCACAACTGAGAAGAGCAAAGACAAAAGCAGAGTCACAGAGACTTCAGAGAGAGCAATGATCAAGTGGATAGGACAAAGGAAGCTTAAAAACAGTTGCAGAGAATATAAAAAGTGATCCAGTGGGTCTGAAACCAAACCAAGTAGAATGAATCAAGCGGCAAACTGGACTGGATTGAAGAGGAAATAGATGATGGGTCAGAAGAAATTCAGAATGCAACACAGAAAAACAAAACTATGGAAATATGGAAGGGAGTTGAGAGATATGGAAGATACAGTGAGATTTACCACACAATAATTAGAGATCCAAAGCAAAAGGAAATTATAGAGACAATATTTGAGGAAATAACAATTGAGAATTTTCTAAACTGATTAAAGTCACTAAGAAGCTCAGTAAATCCCAAGCAAGGGGGAGGAGGAGGAGGAGGAGGAGGAGGATAAGGAGGAGGAGGAGGAGGAGGAGGAGAAGGGGGAGCCGCCGCCAGGTACCTCTAGTCCCAGCTACTCAAAAGGGTGAGGCAGGAGGATCGCTTGATTCCAAGAATTTGAGGCCAGCCTGGGCAACATTGCAAAATCCTGTCTCAAAGGGAAAAAAAAAGGAAAAGGGTGGGAAAATATATAGCATGCAAACACAAATCATAAGAAAGCTGGAGGTGCTTTATTAATTTTAGACAAAATAGACTTCAATGCATAGAATAGTAAAAGAGGCATTTCATAATCCTAAAAGGTTCAGCTCATCAAGAGGACATAAAAATATTATGTAAATAGTTGGCAAATTACATTAAAATATGCAAAGCAGAACTACAAAAACGGTGAGAAATAGACAAATTCACAATTTAATTGAAGAATATTATAGAAGAATATTATATAATTGAAGAATATTATATAAATAAGAATATATTTTAATTCTTTTCTCTCAAGGATTGATAGATCATGTGATCAGAATATAGTAAGTTTGAACAACATATCTGTTTTAGTCGGCTTTTCTGTCACTGTGGCCAAAACACCAGACAAGCACACTCAGGGGAGGAAAAGTTTTATGTGGCTCAGTATTTTAGAGAATCAGTCCATGGTTGGCTGACTCCAAAGAAAAAAACACTCTCAGTCATGGTGACCAGAAGGAGAGAGAGCAAGAGGAGGGGACGAGGTACCTAGATAGTCCCCAAGACCATGCCCCACCTCCGAACCTTCCTGCATTGGAGACCATACTTTCAGCACCTGTGCTTTTCAGTAGGACATTCATTTTAAACCTGAACCCTAACAGTAGCTAACCAACTTCACCAAATTGCCTTTTTTAGAATATCACCCAAAGAATACATGTTATTTTCAAATGTACATGGAATATTCGCGAAGGTAGACCATTTTTCTGGATCATAAAACAGATCTAACTAAGTTTAAAAGGATTGAAATCATAAAGTATATGCACTGACCACAGCAGAATTAGATATAAAAACTAACAAAAGAGCATATCTGGAAAACTCTCACATTTTAGAAAATTAAATATAGTATTTCTAAATAGTCTATGAAACAGAAATCACAAAATATAATAGAAAATACTTTGACTTTTAGAAAATGAAATGCAATATCCTGAAATTTGTAAGATGTAGTTAAAACAGTACCTAACTTATGTCTGTAAATGCTTATTTTAGAAAAAAAGAAAGATGGTGGGGGTGTGGTTCAGTGGTAGAGCTTTTCCCTGGACATGTAAAGCTTTTGAGTATAATCCTTAATACTGCAGATAAAAAGAAAAAGAGCTGGGTGTGGTGGTTCACCCCTATAATCCCAGTACTTGGGAGGTTGAGCCAGGAGGATCGTAGGTTTAAGGCCAGTCTCAGCAATTTAGCAAGACCCTCAGCAACTTAGCAAGACCCTGTTTCAAAATAAAACATAAAATAGGGCTGAAAGTGTAGTGCAGAGGTAGAATGCCCCTGGGTTTAATTCCAAGTACCACGGGCGGGGAGGGGGGGTAGTAAGAGAGGAAAAAGAAAAAGAAGGAAAAGGAGGAGGAGAAAGAAGACAGGTGTCAAGTCAATGACCTAAGATTCCATTTTAAGGACTTACAAAGAAAAGAGAAAAATAAAATTACTACTAAAGTAAGTAGAAAGATGAAATAATAAAGAATGGAAGATGGAAGATGAGTATCATGGTGCATGCTTATAATCCCAGTATTTGAGAGGTTGAGATATGAGTATCACAGGTTCAAGACCAGCTTCAGCAACTTAGCAATGCCCTCAGCAACTTAGTGAGATGCTGTTCAAAATAAAAAATAAACAGAGCTGAGAGTGTAGCTTGGAAGTAAAATGCCCCTGGATTCAATCCCCAATACACACAAAAAAATTTTAGAATGGAAATTAATGAAATAGAAAACAGCGAAACAGTAGAGACAAATCAACGATAACCAAAGTGGTGTCATTGAATAAATTTAAAAAGTTGATGAAGCCAAAGCCGAGTGTGGTGGTGCACGCTTACAATCTCAGTACTTGGGAGGCTGAGTACTTGGGAGGCTGAGACTGGAGGATCAGGGTTCGAGGCCAGCCTCAGCTACTTAGTGAGACCCTCTGCAACTTAGTGAGACTCGGTTTCAAAATAAAGAACAAAAAATAGGACTGGGAGTATAGCTCGGAGGTAGAATGCCCCTGAGTCCAATCCCCAGTACCGCCAAAAAAAAAAAAAAAAAGTTGATGAAGCCAGGCATAATGGCATACACCTGCAATCCCAGCTACTTGGGAGAGTTTGAGGCCAACCTGGCAACATAGCAAAACTCCATCTAAAATAAAATTTAAAAAAGAAATTAATAAACCTCTAGCTAGATTGATAATGAATATCAGGAGGAAGACACAGATCACAACTATCAGGAATAAAACAGGAGATACCACAGATCCAATGTACTTTAAAAGGCTAACTATTTTATCTATCTATCTATCTATCTATCTATCTATCTATCTATCTATCTATCTATGTGTGTGGTACTGGGGATGGAACCCTGGTGCATTCTACCTCTGAGCTACACCCCTAGCCCAATTTTATTCTTTTTTTATTTTGAAATAGTGTCTCACTAAGTTTTGGAGAGCCTCACTAAGTTGCCAAGGCTGTCCGTGAACCTGCAATCCTCCTGTCTCAGCCTCCTGAGTACTGGGATTACAAGTGTGCTCCATCATGTGTGGTTATGAACAACTTTATATCAAAAAATCTGACAACTTAGATGAAATACAAATTCCCTCAAGATACAAATTACTAAAACTGACATTCAGTAGAAAATGCAAACAACCCTAGCTCTAGTAAAGAAACCAAACTGTGTAACTAAAAAACTAAATAAGTGTATTTTATAACTAAGAAACCGAATTTTATAACTAAAAAACTTTCTCCTGAAGAAAATAATAAACCCAGATGGTTTGACTGGTAAATTCTACTCTATATCCTTACAACTCAATATCGCAAGACAAACAAATCAAAAAATGGAGAGCCGGGCGTGGTGGCGCACGCTTGTAATCCCAGCATTTGGGAGGCTGAGACCGGAGGATCCGGGTTCGCGGCCAGCCTCAGCTATCTAGTGAGGCACTCTGCAACTTAGTGAGACTCGGTTTCAAAAAATAAAGAATAAAAAATAGGGCTGGGGGTGTAGCTCGGAGGTAGAAGGCCCCTGAGTTCAATCCCCAGT
>PVLC010003359.1:0-24156 GCA_004027655.1 Graphiurus murinus | reverse complement strand
TTAGTCATCAGGGAAATACAAAACCACAGTATGATACCACTGCGTACCACTAAAATAGCTCAAAATTTAAAAAGTCTGACAATAGCACGGCTCATGAAGATAGGGAGCAACAGGAATTCTCAAACATGGGTGGGAGTGGAAAGTGGTATAGCCACTTTGGGAAACAGCTTAGCCATCTCTTATTGAGTTAAATGTACCCCCATCATAAAGTCCAGCAGTTGCATTCCTAGCTATTCACCCAATTTAAATGAACACATAAGTTCCCACAAGGACTTCTACACATATGTTCATAGCAACTTCATTTACAATAGTTAAAAACTGGAGACGATCCACGTGTCCATCAGCTGGTGATATGCAAATTGAGGTATGAAGATATAGTGGGATATTTCTCAACAATACAAAAGAATAAACTACCAGACATGCATGCAACTTTAGAATACTGAAGAGAATATATTCATAGTTGAGTCTCCTCATATCTTTCATATGTTAATGTATAGTGTTATTACCTTTTTATTTTATTTATTTATTTATTTTTTGTGGTACTGGGGTTGGAACCTGGGGGCATTCTACCTCCGAGCTACACCCCCAGCCCTATTTTTCATTCTTTATTTTGAAACAGGGTCTCCCTAAGTTGTGGAGTGCCTCACTAAGCAGCTGAGGCTGACCTCGAACCCGGATCCTCCAGTCTCAGCCTCCCAAATGCTGGGATTACAAGCGTGTGCCACCACACTCGGCCCCAGCCCTACTTTTTATTCTTTATTTTGAAACAGGGTCTCACTAAGTTGCGGAGTGGCTCACTAGGTAGCTGAGGCTGGCTGTGAACCCTGTCTTCAAATGAAAAATCTAGTAGGGCTGAGGGTATAGCTTAGAAGTAGAATGCCTCTGGGTTGAATCCCCAGGTACACACACACACACACACACACACACACACAAGTTCTTATGGTTTTGCCCTTAATTAAATATTCCTGTTATATACCCCTTTTCAGTTTCTTAAATACATCATTCTCTCAGATCCTAACAGGAGACGTTCTTTAGCACGTTGCTAGATCTATCACTCCTCTATCGTGTTGATATCCTCTGGACTGTCGGTTTATACTTTCATTGCATGTATCTGTTTCTTTTGTTTAATCCTAGCCTTTTTCTTTATGAAAACTTAACTAAAATACTTAATCACCTTTCCTCCCCAGTTTTTCTTGTAGTGTCATTTTCAGTTGTTTCTATTCTTCTTTGAGTACTTTTTTCCAAAAATCTGTTTAGTATGGGTCTCTATATGACCAATCTTCTAAGGCCTTGTATACCTGAGGATATTTTTATTATTTCCTCACAATTAAATTACAATTTGACTAGATATAAAATATTAGATTCAAAGTTGTTTTCTTCCAACACTTCTTTTTTTTTTTTTTTTTTTTTTTTTTGCGGTCATGGGGATTGAACTCAGGGGCATTCTACCTCTGAGCTACACCCCCAGCCCTATTTTTTATTCTTTATTTTGAAACAGGGTCTCACTAAATTGTGGAGTGTTTCACTAGGTAGCCGAGGCTGGCCACGAACCTGATCCTCTTCAGCCTCCCAAATGCTGGGATTACAAGCGTGCGCCACCACGCCCAGCTTCTTCCAACATTTCAAAGGTAATACTCTTTTGTTTCATTCCCTCCCTCTCTTCCTCCCTTCTTTCTTTCTTTTTGTTACTGGGGATTGAACCCAGGAGTGCTCTACTGCTGAGCTACATCCCCAAGCCCCTTTTTAATTTTATTTTGAGACAGGATCTCATTAAGTTGCCCAGGCTGGCTTTGAACTTGTGATCTTCCTGCCTCAACCTCCAGAGTAGCTGAGAACAGGTATGCGCCACTGCCCCAACCTCCGTTGTTTGTTTCATCCTGCGTTCTATTACATTCTAATGCCTGGCATGTGATAACTATTCAAGGAATATTAGCTATTATTATTTTAATAAGGAGAGAAATTTGAGTTACTGTAAAGGAGGCAAGCATTTTTGTTTTGTTTTGTTTTTGCGGTACTGGGGATTGAACTCAGGGGCGTTCTACCTCTGAGCTATACCCCCAGCCCTATTTTTTATTCTTTATTTTGAAACTGAGTCTCACTAAGTTGCAGAGGGCCTCACTAGGTAGCTGAGGCTGGCCGCGAACCCGGATCCTCCGGTCTCAGCCTCCCGAATGCTGGGATTACAAGCGTGTGCCACCACGCCCGGCAGCAAGCATTTTTTATATGAAGCCCTGAGGTTTTGCATGAGCATATTATGTATGAAAGAGATGAAGGAGCGTACTTGGGCCAGAGGTGAGATTCCCTTAGAAAGCTGTTGCCATGGTGGTACATGTGGGCATACATAGGTTGCTCTGGGATTCTTCTGTTTCCACTGTCACTTGAGAACCTTGTGCACAGACATAGGCATTTGGGATCCAGAAGTGCAGGGTAGTTTACACCTCAAGGGACAGAACTTGAGTGATGGGAGCTAGCAGTCAAGCTGGGGGTGCAGCTGCCTCGCCTGGCCCCAGTGAGGACATTCTTCCATGTGACACAATCATCTTTTCATGAGGCTGGGTCCAGATATGTAAGGCATTCCTGTTTATTTGTGACCTTTTTATCTGATTTGCTGTCTTTATTTTTCACTCCTGATTCCTTAGGCTTTTAGGGAAACTGGGCTAAGAAAGAAGAGTAGAATCCAATAGATACTAAGGTGGAGGGATGAGAAGGATTTGGTAATGACTTGACTGTGTATGCAAAAATTAGACGAAATTGCAAAATTAACTCAAGTTTGTGAGTCTGGAGAGCTGATGATGGAGCTTGATGGTGATCTTCATAGAAGGGAAGGAATGGAGAAAGTAGGAGTAAACCCTAGTGCTCCTTAGGGTAAGGGAGGAGCTTGTGTCTTTCCCAAGTAGATGGCTCAAGAGTCTTTGGTCTCCTGGGTCAAGGTCTTTGTCCGGTATCCTCTGATCTCTATTTGATATGTCTATGATTACACTGCGTTTGGGACAGGCTTAATCCATTTTAAATAATAAAGTTTAATAAAAAGGAATGCAGTCAGAATGACAAAGTTATGAAATCATTTTCCTGCTCTTTATTATTATTTTATTTTTTATTTTTTGCAGTGCTGGGGATCAAACCCAGGACCTTATACTTACTAGGCAAGCACTGTAGCACGGAGGTACATCCCAGCCCTGGTCTTTATTTTAATATATTGTTTAACAGTATAAATATGTAATAAACAGATGAGAGAGAGAGAGAGAGAAAGATTGAAGTTGCAAAGCCATTTGTCTAAACTGGCTACACTGGAACCAAAGAACGGCTTTATCCCAAAACAAAAACAAAAAGAAGGACTGGAGTATCAGAAAGGTGGATTCTCTGGAAGGACATTTAAATATCTTTTTCCAAGCCCAGCGTGGTGGTGCACGCTTGTAATCCCAGCATTTGGGAGGCTAAGACTGGAGGATCCAGGTTCACGGCCAGCCTCAGCTACCTAGTGAGGCCCTCCACAACTTAGTGAGATCCTGTTTCAAAATAAAGAATAAAAATAGGGCTGGGGGTATAGCTTGGAGGTAAAATGCCCCTGAGTTCAATCCCCAGTATTGCAAAAATAAATAAATAAATAAATAAATAAATAAACATCCTTTTCCCAGTCTACCCATCAACAAGTATTATCTCCCATTGTGAGTGGACATCCGCTCTCTGCAAGTGGATGCAAAAGAAAATTAGGCTTTAGATTTATCCTCTGAGGACATGAAATGTGGTAGGAAGTACCGGCTACATGAGAATGAAATAATCCAGGATTTGCACAGATCAAACAAGCCCAGTAGGGACAGAGTACCCAGCTCTATTCACCCTCCAGGAGCTCAGACCAACTGCTCAAAAGCTGAACCCAGGTACTTCCTCTAAACCTGCCCTCCCTTCTTTCTTTCTCTTTTTCTTTTGTACTGGGGTCTGGACCCAGGTAATCCTACCTCCAAGCCACATGCCATCCCTATTTTATTTGGAAACAGGGTCTGGCTAAGTTGCTGAGGCTGGCCATGAACCTGCGATCCTCCTGTCTCAGCCTCCCAAATACTAGGATTACAGGTGTGTGCCACTATGCTAGGCTTTGCTCTTTATTTTGTAGTCCCTCTTTCAGTTGGGAACATCCAGTTGCCTGCACCTAATAAATAAACCCAGGAATTCATCTGCATCCATTCATCTGCAGGAAATTAACATAGGCTCCCAAAGATTGCTGTGCATGTCCCACCAAATGGTCATTAGAAAAGATGGTTGAAAGACCCAAGGGACCCTACATGATGTCAACACAGCAACATTATATTGGACATTGCTACAGTTTCACAAGACATGTGCCATTCTTGGGATGGCCAGTTGCTGGGGCTTTGGGAAACAGAACATTGGATAGATGATCTTGATTATTCAAATAAAATAGAATTGACACCTAAATTACCTGGATAATTGCCTCCTTGTGGTCTGGGGCAACCTGACCCCCATACTCTTGGAGCCACAGGAAATCTGAGAGTCATAATTACCTGTGAGAAACTGAATGGCGCATCTGAGGGGGTGTCTGCAGAGTAGGAAATGAGATCAGGCTGTTCAAAGTGGCAAATGAATAACGTGTTCGTTGCGGCAGGCCAAAAGTCAGCTTGGGCTGGCAGTGTGTCAGGGGAGCAAATTTTGGCTGGTCTCTGACAAATTTTCTCACTCCGCTTTTTTATATTTGGTTGATTCATTCCCAAGTAAGTCTATTTAACATCCACTTACCCCAGCATTTCTAGTAATTAAATTTCCATCCTCCAGGAAGTGGTCCCCAGTTCCCCTCACCCAATATTAGTTTCTTGTTTGTTCTGTGTTCACATGGCATCAGGGGACTCTGTCTGTACTGTATTTATTTGTACTTATTTATATGCTGCTTCGTAAGTGTTTTTCAGCCATTTTTCTATATGTGTGCTGTGTTCCCTTAAGTGGATTTATGTTCTTTCAGGTAATCTCTTCAACAGTCATTTCCCCCTTTCCTCTCATTTGCATTTTACAACTCTTCATTTGATGTTATCTCATAAAAACCTCCATGTAACAACAACAACAACTTCTTCTTCTTCTTCTTCTTCTTCTTCTTCTTCTTCTTCTTCTTCTTCTTCTTCTTCCTTCTTCTTCTTCTTCTTCTTCTTCTTCTTCTTCTTCTTCTTCTTCTTCTTCTTCTTCTTCTACGTCATGCCAGGGATGGAACTCAGGGTCTCAAACATACTAGGCAGGCACTGTACCTCTGAACTACACCCCCATCCCTTATTTATTTTATTTTGAGACAGTCTCACTAAGTTGCTGAGGCTGGCTCTGAACCTGTGATTCTCCTGTCTCAGCCTCCCAAGTACTGAGATTACAGATGTGTGCCACTGCTACCAGATCTCACAACGTCACTTCTTAATATGGTCTTCATTTACACATTGCTCTTTCTGCTAAAAGCATGGAAGCAATACTGCATGTGCAGCCAGGACATAGTACACAGGCTATTAAGTTTTTGCTCTACAGGTGATATACTTTAAGACAACCTCCTGAGGAACTCTGTATGCAAAGCCTGGATTCCTTGTGCATGCTTTCTGATGTTGCTCACAATGCAGGTCAAGTTGAGCCTCTTCCTGTTCCCACAGAACAGCATGGGTTTGCACTACTCTGCTAGTCTCCCCTCAGTACCTAGCAAGTGAGCAAGAACTCATGCTCAAACCCTTGCTCAGATGATTGAGAACCTAGCTCCTCTCCCAGGGACTTACTCATTCATTCCATCCACTCCCATAACCCTTTTCAGAGGCCTTTCCTAAGGCCCAGGCTCATTTTGTAATGTTTGTTTGTTTTCACATTGGCCTTTACCAAAATGCATACCTCAAGACCACAGCCTGTCCATCTTTATGGTCACATCACCAAATACCACACGTGATACGCAGTGGGGACTCATAAACATTGGAGTGCAAGTACTCATGGACAAAGCCTGGTGTGGAATGTTCTCTATGTCCATCCCTCCAAGAAGCCTGCTTGGATGAATCCTTCTAGCTTTATTCTTTATATTCCTTGACTTGGGAATCCATGTCCAGCTGGCCCTCGGCTGTCCTAGCCATCATCCCAATTCCCCATGAGTTGGCAGAGCCAGACTAAGCCCAGGGGTGGTTGGAACAAGGAATCTATTAACCTGTCAGATATTTACCCTAATATTCATCTCAATATTTATGTCACATCTACGAGGGGCCAGGGACTGTTTGTTGTAGGTGCCAAGGACACTCCAGGTAAAAAACCAGGCAAGGTCTCTGTCCTCATGATGCTTATAGAATAATGGTTTAGCCTGAAGACTAGATTGAGAGACAGAGCCAGAATGGGAAAATGAGGCTTTTGCCTATGCCATCTGATAAATTCAGTTCAATGCTACATACAGCTTTGTTTTTCCACTTTCATTTGGCAATTGAGTCCTCTTAGCACGTGACTTTTTGTCTTTGTATTTCCCAGCAACAAATAATACCCACGCTTGTACCCAGCACCCAGGCTATGCTGTAGATAGACACTTACACCCATATACATACATTGCACTCAACAGTTACACAATATAGCCACTCACTAATCATACATTCATTCAACTACCAAACCTCCTGAGATACAAAGTATCTCATTTCCCCCCCCATTCATACTTACCCAGATGCCTGTGTGTGCCACTCATATATACCCAGATGGCTGTGTATGCAGGCTGTGCACCTGTGGGCTTTGCACATGCTAGGCAAATGCTCTACCACTGAGTCACACACCCAGCCCAGACTTATTTTTAAATACATTTGCATGCAAATGCATGTGGGACACGCCCGCAGGCCTAGGCTTTCCCTCCATTCTCTTTCCTTCTTTCCTAGCAAGAAGTGGGGCATGGAAATATGCTCCATTTTATCAGGAGCAGAATCTCTTTGAAAATTTTTTGAAATGGGCTGGGCAAGCCTAAGTGGAAGTATCGTCTTTGAATTGCTAGTACTTGCTCTCTCTTCCCCTGGACTAAGCAGGCCCCAAACACTAATTTGAGACGGGAAACCATTTACAGTGGTGCAGCACTCTGGGGGAAAGAGAGGGCCCTCTCCTGGGGAAGGACACTGAGGGAGAGGATCTGATTAGGGAGAAGATGGCCATTTGGGGCAGAGGTGCTGCAGTCCCGCTGTTCTCCCAGCCTTTGAGTCAGGGCTCCAAATCCTAGATTTTTGGAGGTGGGTGTGTTTACTCTCCTGCCTCTCAAGTAGAAACAGGTTGCAATGCATGTGAAGGGGCAGGAGAAAAGGTGCTGGTACTTAATGACTGTCTTCAACAGGCCAGGCCATTATATTTTGTTGAAACCTTAGCTGGAGCTGGGCATGGTGGTGCACACCTGTAATCCCAGTACTTGGGAGGCTGATACAGGAGGACTGCAGGTTACAGACCAACCTCAGCAACTTAGTGAGACCCTCAGCAACTTAGACCCTGATTCAAAATGAAAAATAAAATAGGATTGAGGTGTAGCTCAAAGGTAGAGTGCTCTGGGTACTAAAAATAAAACAAAAAACAAGCCTTAGTTGAGGGCTGGGGTAGCTCAGCAGTGGAGCACTTGCCTGGTATATGCAAAACTCTTAGTTCAATCTCTAGCACGAAGGACAAGGTGGGGGATGTAGAGAAGGGGGTAGTAGATAGCACTTAACTCCCTTTCGTGAATGAGGATGCCAGGGCTCAAACTCAAGCCTGCCTAACTTCTAGCTTAGGATCTTTCTTTTCTCATGCTGGAACTGACCTCCTATCATAGAAATCTGAGTTTTCAGGATTCCCCCACCCCCGAGCATTGCAGGGATATTGGTTTGTTGTTGTTGCTTCATTTTTGTTTGTTTGGTTGGTTGTTTTTGTATTTTGTAGTATAGGGGATTGAACCCAGAGGTGCTCTACCGCTGAGCTATAACCCCAGCCTTCCTGCCCCCCTTTTTTCTGGTATTAAGGATTGAACCTAGGAGTATTTTGCCTCTGAGCTACATCTCCAGCTTTTTTTTTTTTTTAAAAAAAAAAAACAGGATTTCACTATGTTGCTGAGGTTCTCATTAAGTTGCTAAGGCTGGCCTTGAACCTGTGATCCTCCTGCTTCAGCCTGCTGTGTAGCTGGGATTATAGGCATGTATCACTGCGCCAGGAAGGAGTATTATTCTGAGTCAGGAAAAATAGTTAGCCTATGTTTATGAAATAAATTCACTGGTCAATGTTAGAAGGGGTATGCAATAGACTCGTGTGTGTGTGTGTGTGTGTGTGTGTGTGTGTGTGTGTACTGGCCGCTGGCAAAATGGTTTCAGAGATTTAATAAGTGTGTGTGTGTGTGAGGGTAGTCTACAGTCTACAGCTTCTAAGTGTTTTCTCTTCCATTGAACCCTTTTGATCATCACACCAAATCCTCTGGAGAATGAAGTTCATATCCATTTTATATATAAGGAAGCTAATGGTAAAGGAAGCTAATGGTAAGAAAAAGAAGGGGAGGATCAATATTTACTGAGAAAATTATTCACACACACACACACACACACACACACCCCAACCTACTAGGAAACAATCATAAGGCTTTGCACTTTCTTACTTATCATCTCTGCAAGAATTTATTTATTTGTTTGTTTATTGGTGCTGGGGGTTCAACTCAGGGGTATTCCTCCTCTTAGCTACATCCCCAGCCCTATTTTATTTTTTATTTGGAAGCAGGGTTTCACAAAGTTGCTGAGAGTCTTCCTAAGTTGCTGAGACTGGCTTTGAATCTGCAATCCTTCTATCTCAACCTCCCCAAGTACTGAGATTTCAGTAGCGCACCACCATGCTTGGCTATTTTATGCATTTTATAGATGAGGAGAAGCTGGGCTGGATAGTGCATGCCTGTAATCCCAGTACTTGGGAGGCTGAGACAGGAGTAGCTTATATTAAAGTCCAGCCTCAGCAATGTAGCAAGACCTTGTTTCAAAATTAAAAATGAAAAGGGCTGGGGGTGTAGCTCAGAGGTAGAATGACCCTGGGTTCAATCCCCAGTGCCACACACACACACACACACACACACACACACACACACACACACACAAAGAGGAAATATTTGAATTCTTATTATTCTTAGCACACAATTTCTAACAAGCTCACCTAATTGGTGTTTAAGTCATTCCAGATGGGTAGATATTAAATCAAAGCAGCCCTAAAGGCTGCTAACCAGGAGAGTTGTTTCCCTCTACCTAATTCAGTCCCTACCTTTGCAGCTTATTTGATTTCCTCCTAGTTTAAATTACCTCAGAAAAAAATGAAGCATAGCTGCCAGTTGTCCTCTGAACAGTAACCGTCAGGATCTGCCGCCCACTATGCTGTGGGTGGTGGCTGCCTCCCAGGTGCTGCCATTTTATATGAGTAGATTTCAGAGCTAAGTAAAGGCTCAAAGGCATAGGGCAAGGAAGATACTCGTTTTCCTTCTCAGGACCCCAAAGACATACTTCATGTGCGTTAAATAGCCTTGCAAAATGCTCCTGGGCTGCTCACCAAAATGAGCGTGTACTTGTACACACGGGGAAGGACAGAGGCATGCAACCGCGTTTTTAGCAGTTCTTACAGCACTCTTCTCCCACAGACTTGGGGTCCTTTCCTTGCTTCTCTCCATCCATCTAAGTTCATTTTCCCACCACCCTTTCCTGCCACTCTGCAAAATACACTCACAGAGACACACACATGGAATCTTGGACATGTCCTTTCATCTTAAATCCTTTACTCCCTGACTTGGTTTTTTTTCTCTTTTTAGATTCTTAACATCTTTCCAGCACTTACCTCTGCAGATTCATAAAGTGTCTCCTAGTCTTTGCCTCCATCGCTGCTTCATGAATGCTGTCCCTTCTCCCCCCGGGTCTGGCTTTTCTCTGTATTCCCCACCCCCTGCTCCCTCTATACAAGGAGGTCATCTCAGAAGTGAACCACCTCGCCAGGCATGGGGTGCACACCTGTCATCCCAGTGTTTGGGAAGCTGAGATGGGAGAATCACAGGTTCAAGGTCAGCCTTAGCAGCTTAGTGTGGCCCTCAGAACTTAGCAAGACCCTGTTCAAAATTAAAAAAAAAAAAAAAAGGGCTGAGGGTGTAGCTCAAAAGTAGAATGCACTTGGGTTCAATCCCTAGTACCACAAAATTAATTAATTAACTAAAGAATAAATAAATAAAAGCAAATGATCAACTTTTTTTTTGGTACTGGGGATTGAACCCAGGGGCATTCTACCTCCAAGCTACATCCCCACCCCTATTTTTTATTCTTTATTTTGAAACAGGGTCTCACTTAAGTTGTGGAGAGCCTCACTAAGTAGCTGAGGCTGGCTGCGAACCTGGATCCTCTGGTCTCAGCCTCCCAAGTACTGGGATTACAAGCGTGCGCTACCATGTCAGGCTCCTACTTATTATTTGATGATCTTCCAAGTCAGTAAATTATTTCTTAAATTCCTATCTAAGGATTCCTATCTAAGATCTTGTTCTAATTTTGGACATGAACTCAACATTCATCAAGAGCAGTTTTTCCTACTTATGACATTAGCTCAGGATAACAGGGAAAGTGTGAGAGAGAAAAAATATGATTCTGAGGATGAACACAGTTTCTTAAGCCAATTAACCGAGACAGTTCACATGTTTATTATGTTTTAACTATTGAGTGATTAATTTAGGGAGTTTTATAGACCGTTTAATACTCTCCCAGCATAAGGAATAAGCCAGTTTATATAAAAGATAAGAGAAAGAAGCCTGAAATATATCTACTTCTGATGATGAATATGACAAATGAAAGGGAGATGAGAAATTTTCCCTTAAATTATATCATTCAAGCATTTAAAAAAGATTTCCTGGCTGGGTGTGGTGGCGCATGCCTGTAATCCCAGTACTTGAGAGGCTGAGACAGGAGGATTGCAGGTTTGAGACCAGCCTCAACAACTTACTGAGACTTTGTTTCCAAGTGAAAAATAAAATAGGGTTGGGGGTGTAGCTCAGAGGTAGAATACCCTGGGTTCAACCACCAGTACCAAAAATAATAAATAAAATTATATAATCCAGAATGTGATACAAATAGCCAACTCTTAAATATTAGCATGTATAACATTTTCAAGAGATTTAAAATCCTAACTTGACTATTCCTTGACCTTCAGCATAAATCTTCAGCTGCCTTACTCTAGTCATTCCTAACTTGGCATTGCATGCCAAAATTGCTAAGGTAAGCCCTTGGGCAAAACTAAACTAAGAAATGTATCTAATATGAGGTTGAAGTTGTAGCTCAGTGGTAGGGTGCATGCTTAGCATATGTAAGGTCCCTGATCAGTCTCCAACACAGTAAAAAAAAATCCAATTATCTCTAATTTTTCATTGTCTACTTTCATTGTATTTGCACAGTTGCTCAATAGTTGCCTGGGATTAAACCAAGACCATTTTATTGAGTGTCTGGGATGGGGGAACAGTGACAAGGTGAGGTCAAACCAAGACCACAAAAGAACTAAACTGTGTTACTTGAAATGAACATGGCCTTTTGGACCATCACCAAACCTTTTCTACTTACTGCCTACAACACCCATCCTGGCCCACACCTGCTTTTCTGACATGTGGCTAGTTCATGTTTTTAACTTCACCTCTCCTGTCCTTGGCTTTTCCCACCTCCACCATTTCAGGATGTTACACATACATACATGGACGGATAACAGCTCCTGCCCTCTTTCATTTCCTTTCCCCCTCTTCTTTGGTCACTTGATGCATATGGGTAACGCTTAAAGTGCTTTCTGAGGCCAGGTGCGGTGGCACACACTTGTAATCCCAGTACTTGGGAGGCTGAGACAGGAGGATCAACAGGTTTAAGGTGAACTTCAGCAACTCATCGAGGTCCTCTGCCACTCAGTGAGACCTTGTTTAAAAATAAAATAAAATAGGGCTGGGGGTGTCACTTGGATGTAGAACGTTCCTGGGTTCAATTCCCAGTGCCACACACAGAGAAATGCCTTCTGACATTGTCAACTCTGTCAGGCAGTTGGTGATTTTCGGGGAGAGGGATGCTTTCCTGAAAGGAGCACTTGGGTCAAGCAGCTCAGCAGAGATAAACCATCAGCCTGCTCTCTGCACACCTTTGCTCCTATTATTTTGTCTTTCTGTAATCTTTTGCATATCAATGAATATCTATTAGGTGCCTGCTGTGTGCCAAGAATTATACTTTAACTGTGGTTCAGTAGTGACATGATATTGCCGTTTCTTTTTGATTATCAGATCTAAAAGCCTAATGAAGCTATATTAGGCAGACAGCTGTAAGAGGAAGTTGATTTTTTTTCTGATCCTCAGGTGGGAGGGTTGTATCATTTGGAGGCAGAGGGCAGTGGTAGAGACCCCAGCATCTCAGGCCAGAGGCTGCTCCCTCAACTAGCTCCTGCTAGTGGGGATAGCAGGTGGGGGTTGCTGCAGTCCTAGTCCCCCACACCTTCTCACCCTTACTTTCTTGCCCCAGGCCCCCCTAACCAAGAGGGAGTCTGTCACTGTAATTAAGCAGTCTGTAATCAACCAAGTCCTATTAAGAAATAATGAAGCCAGTAATGCAGTGAGCGCCACTGATGGGGGATTAGTGAAACTCATGTGGTTTCCTGCAACTCCCCTACTTGCCCAGGAAGTGGGGGTGGAGAAACTGTTGACCCAGCGCTCTGGACGCTAATCCCCCGCTCCCCCCACATCCCAGCTTCCATTCCTCGCTGAAGTCGGATGTGCTGGTCAGAACATGGCTCCCTGCTCTGACAGAGGGGTGTGTGAGCTCCTTGCTAGTGGGGTTGTATCGTAGTCATCTCTGTATTCCTGGTGTCCCAAACACCACAAGTGCCCAGTAAATGTCCCATGAATGCTGAGATAGCGTTAAGTCGGAAGCATATATTGAGCATAGGATCCAAATGTCCTGCCTTTTTGTTCAAGACTTTTTCCAACAGAACGTGGTTCCATTAGCATGTGGTGAATATGATGGACTGAAGGGGCTCTTGGTCTGGAGGGCCTGCCATATTGAATCCTATCTTCATTGTAACTCTCTGTACAAGTATTCTCAGAGAACAATGGCCACTCCACATAGTTTTATTTCCCATAGAGAATGGTGAGTGTTTCCTGGCCCAGTGATGCACTCACTACATATATGTGAGACTCTCCACCTGCGTGTGTGTGTGTGTGTGTGTGTGTGTGTGTGTGTGTGTGCGTGTGTGTGTAGTCTTTTCTATGGTTTGAAGAAGAAAAGGTCAGAAACATCAATGCACACTGCAGGTGGTAGAGGAGAAGAGAATCTGCAAGGTGGATGGGGCTGGGTGAGAAGAGGAAGCCTTTAGACTTGGCTTGGTGGTTCCATACATTGAACAGTCTTCTCTTCCAAGACTGGGCATGAACTTTGCAAGGTTGAGCACAAGAAACTCTGGCCTTTCCATCCCCAAACTAAAGTGGTCTTTCCCTTGTTTCTTCTGATGCTGAGGATATAATCCTGGCAAGAAGTGACCATTTCTCCAACACTATATGTTAATTTTTGCCATTATTTCTGTGTCTTATCCATTTTTTGAATTATCTGTGGCCATGTTTTACCTGGGCCCAGTGTGCTCCTGTTACCCCACCTCCCCAGGCATGGCCACCTCCTTCCTCTACCATTTGGAGAGAGCCAGAATGAACTGAACCCTCCTAAGTATCCTCTTGCCTTGAGAAATCTTCTTGCTAGGTCAGACATCTCAAAGAATCCCTTCCCATGCTGTATCAGAGATATGTTTGGGCTACAATGTGGACAACTGAGAGAACCCTTTCTACAATGGTAAGAGGCCATGAGAGCCTTTGGTTTAAAAGATGTAGAGCTGGGCGTGGTGACACACGCTTGTAATCTCAGCATTCGGGAGGCTGAGACCAGAGGATCCGGGTTCGCGGCCAGCCTCAGCTACCTAGTGAGGCACTCTGCAACTTAGTGAGACCCTATTTCAAAATAAAGAATACAAAATAGGGCTGGGGGTATAGCTTGGAGATAGAATGCCCCTGAGTTCAATCCCCAGTACTGCAAAAATAAATAAATAAATAAAAAATAAAAGATGTAGAGATTAATTCCTGGGAGTTTATGAGATGTAGCTGCCTCTCAGCCTTCATTCTTCTTGCTTCACGATGTCCCAGCATTTGTACATTTATGTGTGTGTGTGTGTGTGTGTGTGTGTGTGTGTGTGTTAATAAGGATTGAACTCAGGGTTATTCTACCTCTGAGCTGCACCCCTGGCCCTATTTTATTATTTTATTTTGAAACAGGGTCTTACTAGGTTGATGAGAATCTCACTACTTGCCAAGACTGTCCTGGAACCTGCAGTCCTCTTGTCTCAGCCTCCCAAGTACTGGGATTACAGGCATGTGGTGCCATGCCTGATGTGTTTGTACATTAGACATGTACAAAAGAATCTTTAACGTACTGCTCACCTTCACCTGGAGGCATATTGACTGGCTCCGTGATCTGTCCCGTAAGGGGACAGGTTGACTTGGCAGAAGGAAGCCTTTATTATTCAAGATATGAGGATGGGAGAATGGGGCCAGAAATGGTTTTTATAGGACAGTGAGAGATGAAAAGGAAAAGTACCCAAGGTATAGTCGACCTGCTTAAAAGCAGGATACACTTAAAAGACCCCAAAGACTGAGGCTTTCATAACAGTGGTGATGAATATCACAGATAAAAGACCTCTGCTTTCAAACAGGGACATCCCTAAACCTGTAAGCAAAGTAGAATCCACATTATCTATTGTGGGAGGAAGTTCTTCTGAAGTCTAACCTTGATCTCTCCAGTGTTTTTTTATTTGCCCATATTAATACGTGGCTTTGTAATTGTTCCTACGTTGCTTTTGTGTGTGTGTTTGCCTTCGCAGGTCAGCTCTTCCTGGGCAGGACTTGACTCTTCAGAGGACTTCTTTTAATCCCCCTTCCCAGAGATGCCCATGTCAAGGCCATGATGGAGAAGAAGCTCAAGAGCAATGGTTAACCAGCCACAGTTGGGAGCCCAGAAAATACAATAATAGACGTCCTGCATCAGAGGGCTCTGCTCCAGCCCGAGACATTACAACCACTTCCTTTTTTATATTTATTTATTTGTTATTTGTTTGTTTACTTATTATTTATTTTTGTGTACTGGGGATTGAACCCAGGGGCATTCTACCTCCGAGCTACACTTCCAGCCCTATTTTATTTTTATTTTGAAACAGGGTCTCACTAAATTGCTGAGGGTCTCGCTAAATTGCTGACGCTAGCCACAAACCTGCACTCCTCCCAAGTACTGGGATCACAGGCGTATGCCACCATGCCCGGCCCACTTCCTTTTAGTAAGACAAGCATTATCCAAAGGTGTGTGTGTGTGTATGTGTGTGTGTGTGTGTGTGTGTGTGTGTGTGTGTGTGTGTGTGATTTTGAGGGGAAAGGACCGAGAGAGCTGCATGACTTGATTACATGCTGCTTTGTATCTGACCCTGTGAAAGGGGCAAAGCTGTGGACTCCTCCACACGCTGGCCAGGCAGGCCCTGAGGAAAGCGCTTGAGGGCTGCCAGTGGAAAGAGGCTGGCTGGAGTCCTTAGGTCAGTGCGGCAGTCCTAGTTGTAACCTATTCCCATTCCTTGCCATCCCCACCTGTAATTCTGTCTTGGCAGGAGCACCACACTGAATGTTCTCAAAGTCCTTTGTAGACTTTAATTAGTTCCGTGGGAAGTAAAGCAAAGCTCAGCCTTCATTTTGCCAAAATAGATGATGGGGGGGGGGGAGGAAAAGACGTGAGCATAGCGGCCTTGCCACTTACTGAAGGCCAGCTGATAGAGGCAGGACTGGGGTTAAAACGTGAATCCTGAGTCTTGGTAAAAATGCCTTTGGCTTCCAGATTCCTAAACAGGCAGTGGGCTCATCCTACTAACCTACTTTGCTAGGGTGTTGTTTATGAATGCTTATAAATCCCATCCTAGATGATAGGTTTGGGAGATTGTTAAGGAAAGCATGTCATTAAGTCCCTACTCACCCCCTACTCCACAAATAGCCCCAGAGGCAAATGGATGTCCGCCAGAACCCAAGGCCTCCACGTCCACGGTGGACGGAGAATCAACAGGAGCAGAGTCCCTGCCGGGAACCGAGGATGTGCACCGGGGCTGAGCAGTGGGACTGAGAGACCTGGCCAGGTAGTCCAGAAATGGTCATCACAGGATCATTGACTCCCACTAGAGTCATTGTAGATGGTTACTTTTGTTTTCCTTTTTTAAAATTTGTTTCCTCTCGCAGGTTACAAGACAAACACGCTGTTTGCCTGAGTTTTAAAAAACTATTTCCTTGGCCCCACTAGAATGACCAATAAAAACATAAGACTAATGGGCAAAGTGAAAGAGGGTATGGATGGTCACTTTCTTAAAATTTAGGACTCCAGGCCAGGCATGGCGGTGTACACCTGTAATCTAGTACTTGGGAGGCTGAGACAGGAGGGTCGCAGGTTAGAGGACAGCCTCAGCAAGTAATAAGATTTTTGTTAACCTAATGAGACCCTGTTTCAAAATAAAAATAAAAATAAGGCTGGAGGTGTAGCTCAGAGACAGAATGTCCCTGGGTTCAATTCCCAGTAACACACACACACACACACACACACACACACACACACACACACACACACATTTCAGGACTCCATTTTGGGGGTGGGTACTGGGGATTGAACTCAGGGGCATTCTACCTCTGAGCTACACCCCCGGTTCTATTTTTTATTCTTTATTTTGAAACAGGGTCTCACAAGGTTGTGGAAGGCCTCACTAAGTAGCCGAGGCTGGCCAAGAACCCAGATCCTCCAGTCTCAGCCTCCTAAGTACTGGGATTACAAGCGTGCGCCACCATGCCCAGCTCAGGACTCCATTTTTGTAGTAGTTTCCCTTTCTTCCTTTCTACCATTATAAAACATCTCTGAGGCCTGTCAGAAGACAATTGGGTATTTGCAAATTAGTGACATGATCCGAGCCTGGGATTGTTCTGTGCTTCTCTAAAATTGGTGGTCAAGAGTGTGGGCTCTAGTCAGGTGTGGTGGCACATGTCTGTAATCCCAGTACTTGGGAGGTTGAGACAGGAGGATGATTTTGAGGCCAGCCTCAGCAACTTAGGGAGTCCCTGTTTCAAAATAAAAAGTAAAATAGGGCTTGGGGTATAGCTCCAAGCTAGAATGCCCTTGGGTTCAATTCCCAGTACTCAGGGACTGGCAGGAAGTAAGCACTTAACCCATTTTAGCTATTCATTCTTTTCCCCATGTGGGTCACCCAATCTTGAGATTGTCCACTATAATTTCTTTCAGGGATTCCTGATCTCCTCCCTGGCCCCTTGGCTCTCTTCTCCTATCCTGATCAATGAAGTTAGGAAACATGGAAATTCGTGTGTGTGTGTGTGTGTGTGTGTGTGTGTGTGTGTGTATGTGTGTTACTGGGGATTGAGCCCAGCGGTACTCTACCTCTGAGTTACACCCATCCCTTTTTTATTTTTTGTTTTTAAACAGGGTCTCACTACATTGCTAAGAGTCTCTCTGAATTACTGAGGCTGGTCTTAAACCTGTGATCCTCCTGTTTCAGCCTCCCAAGTACTAGGATTACAGGCATGTGCCACCACACCCAGCCCAAATTCTTTTTCATGTCAGAACAAAGCAGAATTAGGAAGGCTGACCTGTGATGTAAAAAGTATTACATAGATTAACCTACTCCTCAATTAGATGTGTTCTCAACAGGGCTAAGTGGCTATTTTTATGTCGGGTAATTTTAGATGATTCTCTTTACCATACTGACATAATATTCTCATAGAAACAAGAATCACAGTTAAGGGGAGAAGAATTAACATTTGAACAAGTGATGCTTTCCATATTCAAGTGTAATTGAAACTCCCTAGTCATCCAATAAAGAGGTCTTATTATTCCCATTTTATGGATTAAACTACTGAAACTTGGGAAGGTTAAAAAATGCACTTTAAAAATCACTCTGCTAGGGATGGGGGAGCCTGAATTTGAATGTATTTTTGATTCCCAGATCTGTCCATGTTCTACTATGCCACACTCACAGGAGTATTCTGATTTTGCTAAAGGTAACCTCTGAGCATTTAAATTTCACACACATTGGCTACTGTAGGAGGCTGTGGTAAGTAAGGAGCTTCCTGCCTCCCGGAACCCTGTGGCACCACATGCTTCTTCACACACCCTGCTCCTGCTCTTTCTGAGAAACTCCTATCTGGTCTTCAGTGCTGCCTAAACCTCACCACTTCTGAGAAGGCAGCTCTCCTCTGAACAGTTAGAT
Source organism: Graphiurus murinus (assembly GCA_004027655.1). Taxonomy (NCBI): domain Eukaryota; kingdom Metazoa; phylum Chordata; class Mammalia; order Rodentia; family Gliridae; genus Graphiurus; species Graphiurus murinus. The sequence goes on along the minus strand of PVLC010003359.1, from coordinate 5,865 downwards.
GGCCCCTCCTCTGTGTGCCCGTAGCATTTCATTGTGTTTATATATCCATTTTAACACGTGTAATGTTGTTTTAAAGTTTTTAAATAAGTCTCTCTCTCTCTCTCTTTTCCTCTTTCTGTCTCCCCACTCTATAAGTTCCTTGACAATAGGAATAAAAAATTGCTGTTATTCTATCCCCTATGCCCAGATCAATGATAAGATGGTGAGTGAGCAGTTGAACCAGCAGTGGTTTTCTGCTGAGCAGTCCCAGGTAGGTGGTGTGAAGTTAACAACATGGCTTTTTAAAATGTATAAGAAAGCAGGAAGCGGTGGCTTTGTAGCTATAATCCCAGTACAAAATTGTTTCCACAGTGGGTCTACACTCTCACTAGCAGTTCTGATTGTTCCACCTTCTCACTAACATTTGGTATTATATTTTAATTTTTTTGCCATGCTGATGGATTACTTAAGTTACATTTTATTGTATTTTCTACTGATTTTTAAAATTGATTATTCATATTCAGGTATAGAGGCGCATACCTGTCTGTAATCCCAGTACTTGGGAGGCTGCTGCAGGAGGATTGAAGGTTCAAGGCCAGCTTCAGCAACTTAGTGAGACCCTGTTTCAAAATAAAAAGGATTGGGGGGTATAGCTCAGAGGTAGAATGCCCCTAGGTTCAATCCCCAGTACCACACACAAAAAATATTTACATATTCTGTATGAGAATCCTCTATAAGTCATTGAGTAGTAAATATCTTCCAGTTTGTGGCTTGTCTCATCACTTTCTAAATGGAGCCTTTAAAGAAACAAGTTTTTAGTCCTTAGGAGGCTGGGATAGGAGGATTGTAGGTTCAGGGCCAGCCTCAGCAACTTATCAAGACCCTGTTTCAAAATAAAAAAATAAAAAGGGCTAGGGTTGTAGCTGGGAGTTAGAATGACCCTGGGTTCAATTCCCCAGTACCGAAAAGAAGGAGGAGGAGGAGGAGGAGGAGGAGGAGGACAGAGAGAAAAGAAAACTTCTGAGGCTGGGAATTGGGAATGTAGCTCAGTGTGTGCTTAACATGTGCAAAATCCTGGGCCCTAGCACTATTACCTCCTCCAAACAAACCCCCATAAAAGAAGAAGAAAAAAGAAATTTTTAACATAGGCAAATTTACCCATCTCAGCCAGGCGTGGTGGTGCACACTTGTAATCCCAGCATTTGGGAGGCTGAGACCAGAGGATCCAGGTTCAAGGCCAGCCTCAGTTACCTAGTGAGGCCCTCTGCAACTTAGTGAGATCCTGTTTCACAATAAAGAATAAAAAATAGGGCTGGAGGTGTAGCTCAGAGGTAGAATGTCCCTGGGTTCAATCCCCATTACCACCAAAAAAAAAAAAAAAAAAAAAAATACCCATCTCTTCCATATAATTTGCTTCTTTATACCTTGCTTTTTGTTGTTGTTATTGTTGTTTTGGTCCTGGGGATTGAACCCAGAGGTGTTCCTCCTCTGAGCTAGACTTCCAGCCCTAATTTATATTTTATTTTGAAACAGGGTCTCGCTAAGTTGCTGAGATTCGTCTCGAACCTATGATCCTCCTGTCTCCGTCTCCCAAGTACTGGTATTACAGGTGTGCACTACCATGCCAGGTTATACCTTCTTTTAAGAAATTTTTTTCTACCCTTAGTGTTCTCTCTTAAAAAAATAAAGTTATGCTGGAATAGATTTTTGAAGATGTATGAAAATTGGCAATGGGAGATCAAGAGAGACTTTCCTGCCAGGCATGGTGGCATACACCTGCAATCCCAGTACTTGGGAGGTTGAGATAGAATAGCAGCTTCATGAACAGCCTCAGCAATTTAGCAAGACCCTTAGAAACTTAGCAAAACCATGTTTCAAAATAAAGAGGGCTCATGGTGTAGCTCAGAGGTAGAATGCCCCTGAGTTAATCTCCAGTACTGGGAGGGAGGGGAGGTGAGGAGAGGAAAGGAGAGGAGAGGAGAGGAAAAGAGAGGAGAGAAAAGGAAGGAGAGGAGAGGAAGGAGAGGAGAGGAGAGGAGAGGAGTGTGTTTCTTCCTTCACACAGAAGGCAGATGCCAAAGGCGGTCTGTCTGTGCAGTTGGAGTTGAAGCTGCTGCTTTATCCTCAGGAAAGTTTCTCTGCCTGTGAGGGTTTGCAAAGTTTTGGTGACTTATTGAAGCAATGGAATCTATTTCATTTTGTTTGGTAGGAGGGTGTGGGAGCTTGGAGATTGCTGAACAGTAGAGAGATTACAGTTCACTGCAAGGGGAGAAGTGAAGGGGCAAGGGACAAAGTGATTCTCTCTTTGGTCTCTGTAAGCCCAGTTATATTGCTAACAGGCTGCAAGGCACAAACTAAAACAAGTGTGTAGTGCTCCGTCCAGCTCTGCCTGCTTCCACACTTACCCCTTATCCTTCACCTGCAACTTTCTATCTAGAGGAAACAAAACAAGGCCAAAACCACTGTGGAAAGAATAGAAGGCAAAGCACAGAGAGTTGGAAGTACACCACCCGAGGATCTACAGGTGTGTGGACTCACCACTTGGCACCATTGAGAGCTGGACTCCAATGGCTTTGAATGGAGGAAGGAGGGATGGCCTGTGAGGTGTGCGAATGTCCATGGAGGACGTTTCCTGAGTCTTATGGTTGGATCAGCTGAAAAGTCTTTCTCATTCTACTTAACCCAGCAAGAGTAGCTGCCCCAGTGAGAAGGAAGTTTCAGAGGAGTCAAGGGAGGGAGTTTGGGGGAAACACGGAGCCAGGAAGCCATTCTCGAGCAGAGCAGAGCAGAGCAGAGCAGAGCAGAGCAGAGCAGAGCAGAGCAGGAGCGAGGGAGGAGGGCGCTGCAGAGGGATGGAAAGGCAAGTTGGATGAGTGACACTTCTGGCTCCTCCAAAGGGACATCACCATCAATCTTTAGTTTTTCATCCTGGGCAAGTGAAGGGGAGCAAGAGAGGAAGGACAATGTGGTGTAAATTATTACACAGCCCTTGGCTTTCTGAGTACCGCCAGTAAAAGGGATTTATGGAGTGAAACTTAGAGCACAGGGTTCTAGAAAATGCTCACATCACCTTCAAGCACATTTACCAACTACATTTGTGTGTGTGTGTGTGTGTGTGTGTGTGTGTGTGTGTGTGTGCATTCTCTCCCATAGAAACAGTGTGTGTGTGCAGTGATGTGCAGCACAATTTCACTATACTTTTCGGAAATAGCCCTGTCTATTCTTCTGTTCCCACTCCAGCTCCAGGCTAAATCCAACCACCCATACGGATTGACATGTGATTTGCTAAAAATGAAGAGAAGTTGGCAGAAGTCTGCACTAAAGATTTTGCATTCGCCAGGCATGGTGATGCATACCTGCAATTCCAGTGCTTGGGAGGCTGAGACAAGAAGATTGCAGGTTCAAGGACAGCATCAGCAATGTAGTGACACCTGTTTCAAAATTTAAAAAAATAAAAAGGGCTGGGAGTGTAGCTCAGGGATAGAATTCCCCTGGGTTCAATCCCCAGCACCAAAAAAAAAAAAAAAAAAAAAAAAAAAAAAAAAAAAAAAAAAAAAAAAAAAAAAAAAAAAAAAAAAAAAAAAAAAAAAAAAAAAAGAAAGAAAGAAAGAAAAGAAAGAAAGAAAAAGGAAGACTTTGTTTGCATTGAATGTGGTAAATGATGGTTGTTCTCGGGGAAAGATGGGAGGAAATCTCATGCAGGATAGTCAGTTAACTGCAGAAGAGGGGTATAAGTTCTAATTCATTGGAAACAGGAAGACTGAGGAGATTATACTCTTCAACAGATGCAAAAGGCAACTCCTAGAAACATCAGATAAAAAAATAGAACTATAAACTTGGCATGGTGGTACATGCCTGTAATCCCAGTACTTGGGAAGCTGAGACAGAAGAATTGCAGGTTCGCGACCAACCTCAGCAACCTAGTGAGGCCCTCTGCAACTTAGTGAGACACTGTTTCAAAATAAATAGAATGAAGCCAGGCATGGTGGCACATGCTTGTAATCCCAGTACTTGGAAGGCTGAGACAGGAAGATTGCAGGCAGGTTCCCAGTCAGCCTCAGCTACTTAGTGAGGCCCTCCACAACTTAGTGATACCCTGTTTCAAAATAAAGAATAAAAAATAGGGCTGGGGATGTAGCTCAGAGATAGAATGCCCCTGGGTTCAATCCCCAGTACCGCAATAAATAAATAAATAAATAAATAAATAAATAAATAAATAAATAAGGCTGGGGGTATAGCTTGGAGGTAGAATGATGCCTCTGGGGTCCATCCACAGTACCCCCCCCACACACACACAGACTGTAACTGCAAAGACCAGATAGACGTGTATCAGTGTCCCACCTCCTCTCTACTCAAATTTCCTGTGAGTCAGTACACAGCCAGGACTGGGGGGAGAGGGACCTTTGATCTCATGCTGTTGGGCCCTCTAATGAGGAATCTTGTTGCTCTGTCTGAGTTTCTTGGGAGTTCACTCAAAGGCTTGCAAACAAGGACTTCTGAGCCAAACCCATAACTATGTCCTGGCTGATTTGAAGCAGCATCTTAGACAAACCGAGAGAGGGAAAGGGACTGGGGACCTGGGCTGTCGAGGGAGCAGCTCAGCCAACCCCACACACACACACACTCCCCACTGCGGGAGGCTTCTTAGAACCCCACACCAAGCGTGTCCACTCTCTCTTGAAAAGCCTTCCTTTCTTCATTCCATTTCAGGGTTCATGTTGGGAAGTCACTACTGGTGTTTGACTCCATGCCCCCATGCTGCAGAAGTCACAGCATCTAAGATATGCATGCAGAAGACTTTAGTAAGTTTAAAAATAATTACAGCATCTTCGAAGAGCCTTGTGATCTGATCATTTCAGCTGCATTTGCCTTAATTTGACACTCAGGTTGAACCATATGCCATTGTATTTGACCATTTTGGCTTACAAAAATAACACTCTTATAGGTTACAACGAAATATAAAGAACCCAGGCCCTAGGTTCAACCTTGGCACCAAAAGCAAAAACAAAACCAAAAAAATCCTACTTGTGTTTAGTAAGATTATGAGACAATTTGGTATAATTGTTAAAAAACAAGAACCAGTAATGGACATGGTGGCTTGAGAGGCTGAGACAGGAGGATGATGGGTTTGAAGACAGTCTCAGAAACTTAGCGAGGCTTTCAACAACTTAGCAAGACCCTGTTTCCAAATAAAAACTAAAATAGGGCTGGGGATGTAGGACACCCTTGGGTTTAATCCCCAGCACCAAGAAAAAAAAAAAAACCAAACAAACAAACAAAAAAGCTAAACTGCATTTCTTTTTCTTTTTCTTTTTTTTTTTTTTCCTTTTTCTATCTCAGCCCCACCATCACCTTCTACTCTGGAGTAAGTTACTTAATTCATCTGTATTTCTGTTTCCTCATCCTGAGAATGAAGATAATAGCACTTACCTTATAGGATGGCTGTAATTTTTGTGTGTGTGTGTGGTACTGGGGATTGAATCCAGGGGCATTCTACCTCTGAGCTACACCCCCAGCCCTATTTTTAATTCTTTATTTTCAAACAGGGTCTCACTAAGCTGCAGAGGGTCTCACCAAGTAGCTGAGGCTGGCTGCAAACCTGAAATCCTCCTGTCTCAGCCTCCTAGGCACTGGGATTACAAACATGCTCCACCACACCTGGCTCGGTTGTTAAAATTTAAATGAGTTGGAGCCGGGCGTGGTGGCGCACGCTTGTAATCCCAGCATTCGGGAGGCTGAGACCGGAGGATCCGGGTTCGCGGCCAGCCTCAGCTATCTAGTGAGGCACTCCGCAACTTAGTGAGACCCGGTTTCAAAATAAAGAATAAAAAATAGGGCTGGGGGTATAGCTCGGAGGTAGAACGCCCCTGAGTTCAATCCCCAGTA
>PVLC010003358.1:0-98341 GCA_004027655.1 Graphiurus murinus | reverse complement strand
GGGAGGCTGAGACCGGAGGATCCAGGTTCTTGGTCAGCCTCAGCTACTTAGTGAGGCCCTCTACAACTTGGTGAGACCCTGTTTCAAAAACAAAGAATAAAAAATAGGGCTGGAGGTATAGCTCCGAGGTAGAAAGCCCCTGAGTTCAATCCCTAGTACCGCAAAAAAAAAAAAAAAATTAAAAAAAGATTAAAATCATTCGTTTGAGGCAATTGTAACAAAACAATAATCTTTTGGAACATACTTTATAGAACCAGAAATTAAAAAGAATTTGCCTGTCATTTGGAAACTCTGTTATGGGCTATTTTAATAGTATTCATTTGGTGAATTAATGATCTCCTCTTCTGGCACTCCTAACTATGATAAGCACACTACAGAAGGAAAATTCCTAGATAAAATAAAAATAGAATCATGTCAAATAATATGCTATTTATGAAGATGACTGAGCTCATATGTTGTCATGAGAAGATATTAAAATTTATATTATTTTCCTTATCCATATAATATATAAGGTAGCACATTACTAAATAAGTTATGAATAACAAATAGGCATAAATACTAGTACGCCCAATTTTTTTTATTTGCAGAAGTATGTAATCAAAATGTTTTGAGAGAGGAGCTCAGCTATGTCCTTGAAGACAACTCTTGCTAAGAGACTAGAGACAAGTTAGAAGAATAAAGCCTTTCTCCCCTGGAGAACATAGCTGGGTCTCTCCACAGTTCAGCTGAAATCACAAGGCACATAACAGCTAGAGAAAAGACAAACAATATACAGACTCATTGCTCTTCTGCTTCTGCATCTTGCTTACATTAGGCACAACAAATCTCACACTCTTCCTTTCTGAAAATTAAGTGAGAGAATGTATAAAAGAACTTGCACGTTTGAGCTCAGGGCTCAGACCCAGAACTTTGCTCTCTGAGCCTCACTAGCAAATAAAAAGACCTGCTATATCCTAATCTGGCTTCTGTTTCTTGTTCTCTGTGAACCAAAGTCTCTTGCAACAGTTTGGAGACCACTGCCAAAAGATATTATTTTCCCATATAAGAAGAAATTACAAGCATTATAGAATGTTTTATCAGACATAGGAAGAAGCAGCAGCCATGAATTATGAATTTCTAGGTGAAACACTTATAAAATTCACTCCATATGGCATTTAATACACTGCTATTAGAAGAGAGAGATTCCTAATAATAGGACTTTCAAGTCAGGAGAAAAAGTTAGAAACCACCTATTCCAAATATCATTATAGATATGAGATAAATGAAAGTCACAGAGGAAAAGTAATAAACATCTACATTATATGGCTGTCTCGGTGACAGCCAGTTATACAGTCTAAATTCCCCAAACTGTGTCCCTTCTAATATACTAACATGCAGATATGGAGATATATCTATATTAGATATCTACAGAAAATATATAATAGATATATAGAGATATGTATATCTATTTACCTACATATGTAAAAATGGAGAGGGTCTTTGAAATTAAGCAGCAAACTAATATCCTATTATATTTTTGTCTATTTATTAGTGTTTTTATTTTTCTTTCTTCAGGCTTCCCAAAATCACATTCCATTTTAGAAAGTGGAATAATAAATTTATTTTAACATGTTATTTAAAGGAGAAAATTTAAATCTGTAGTCCTGTTTTTACCCATTTCCAGAAACAACCTCTGAACTTTCTAAATGCCTTTCTTTCTTACTAGTAATCAATCCTCAGTATAACCCAGCAGAAAAATTATATATCCAATTACACCTTAAGAAAATGAAAGGTAAAATGAGTTGAAAGTGGATGACATAGAAGTTAACTTGCAAAACTGCAATCAGAATTTAAAGGTCATTCTTAAGGGATAAGAATGTAAAACAGCAAAAACAAATCTTACATAACTCCTCAAATTCATTAACCTGATTTTGCAATGAATTTTCTCCAGGGCTCGCAAAGAAAATGATGCTATGAATATAACATGACTTTAAGAAACAAGGTAGAGAGAAATTGACAGTATTCATCCAAGTAACTCAAGCCAATTTTTTAATACCTTGATCACATTTGTGTATTTCTTTCACCATTTGTACAGGTGGCGTTGAAGAGATTTGACTTGGTATCTGCCGACATTGGTTTCAACTGAGGCTCTATCACTACTCAGTTTTGTCAAATATTGAGAAAACTCTATCTTCTGCTTTGAGTTGGGAAATCGCAAAATCCAGATAACTAATTAGCAAACTATCTAACCACATAAAACTTGACTATATAAGACTTTAGGCAGAAAACTGAAAGACCTGGATATCTCCTCTATGGATACTGACGATTGAGACTTTTAGAACGTAGGCTAAGTCAGAATTTCTAAAGTAAAGGGGCGGAGAAGGATCGCGTCAGCAGTACAGGAGTTGGACGGCCACCCTCCCGTTCCGAGAAGGCGGGAACTACATTTCCCAGCGGCCCGCAGGCTTCTTCCGGCACAGCGCGACAGCGCTCTGCTTTCCGACCGCGTCTTTTACGTCAATCTAAACCGAACGTTCTTACGGCTGGGCCGAGCTGTACAACATGGGTTCTACGTGGTCGGAGTCCGTGTACCCCGCGAAGGTGGCCGCGCCTCCTGTGGCCGCCTCCCCCGATAGCCCCGCGCCGCGGGACTCACCCGGAGCGCCGGCTTCGCCCGCGCAAACCCCCATACTCAATAACTGCTGGAGCTGTCGGGTGCTCTCCGGGTCCGGGCTGATAGTGGCGGGCGTTTACGTGTACTTGGTTTCGCGGAGGCCCATGAAGCTGGGATACCCCCCGGGCCCGGGGACTATCGCGCAGATGGTCGTCGGCATCAGTGAGAGCCGGGACACGACTCGGTCGGGCGGTGGGGTGAGGAGGGAAGCCACAGCCACGTGGGTTGGGCAAGTGTGGGAGCACTTCAACCTAGGAAGCTGTTGAACCGCTATTAAAAAAAAAAAAAAAAAAAGTATATCCTGAGAATTCGTATTAATACGAATTGTTGTTTAAATCCTTACATTATCGATTAGAGGTAGGTATTACGGTGTTTCCCTTTTACTGCTGGGCAAACTGAGACAAAGGAGTAGATTGAACACGTAGGAAGTGCCCTAGCTGGCTTTGGTCTCGGGTTTATCAGGCGCAAAACCCATTCCTTTTCTCCACATCCTGGAGCAAGCCAGTGCGAGGTCAGTTGACCTTGGTTAAAGAAATTGGGCTTTGAAGCCAGATGTTAGATGTTGGTTAAAAGCCCATCTATTCGATGTACTTGTTTGTTGGGTAATGCAGTCCAAGGTCTTGGGCTGTAGCAGTAATGACTGTCAAGATGCCTTCCAGTAAAATGTGATTCTTTTATCTTTTCAAACCAGTTTTCTAAGTGGATAGACTTACATGTTGTCATATTTCTTAACTTCTTAGCCAGGTTATCTAAATCACTTTATTAAGTCCTCTGGCTTGGGCAAGAAATGAGCTGTTCCTTTTTTGTTTTGTAACTATTTGTTCCTTTTCTGAGCTTCACTCTTCTAAAAGAAACATGTATGTTGCAAGGGTTAAATAAGTGACTTATATGAAGTACTTGGTAAACTAAAATGCAGCATACAAGTAAGATGCCTTTGTGTGTTTTTTTTCCCTAGGTATTGCTTGTTGGGGTGTAGTTGTCCTGACAGACCCTAAAGGGAAGGCCTACCGAGTTGTTTGAAAGTACCACCAGTGAATTTGTCCTCTTCTGTCCCTGGATTCATAACACACAGAATGCATGGATGTTCTGGAAGATACAAGGACATGGATAATCTTCACTATTGTGTATACTACCAGACTGAAAAGACAATGAAAACATTGGTTCTCATGCTTTGGCTGTGTTTGTAGCATTCTTTTCAGGTTAAGGAGGGACCAATAAATCCCTCAGACAAGAAAGCAGTCATTCTGTGTCTTATCTGGGAAAGGAAAGTATGCTTTATATTATACTTATATATAATTATATTAGTTAAATTACAATATTTTAAAATATTAAAATGGAGGAAATGATAGACCAATTTTATTATTACAAATGGTTTTTATTTCTCCCATAAATGGGTTAACTATTATCAACCTAACCTTGGATAGGCACATGAAACTAGATCTGAATACTGCTTATGCTTTTCAGGGAATTTTCAAATCTGTCATCTCAGGAAAGCTTCACAACTAGTCTGATTTTGTTATTTTATTAGTAAACTTTTTTTTTTTTCTTTTTTTATGATACTGGGGATTGAACCCAGAGCATTCTACCTCCAAGCTACACTCCTAACCAAATTTTTATTCTTTATTTTGAAACAGGGTCTCACTAAATTGCAGAGGGCCTCACTAAGTAACTGAGGCTGGCTGGCCAGAACCTGAGATCCTCCTGTCTCCCAAGTACTGGACTTACAAGCATGCACCACCATGCCCGGCTTATTGGTAAACTTTAAAACACAAGAGACCCAGTGATTTGCTCAAGGCTGTTTAGCAAGTCAGTGATGGAGAGCGAGACTTGTTCTTGTCTTTTCGTTCTTAGTCTAATCTTTCAAAACCAAGATGGTCTAAAGAGGCAAGAATTACTTTGATGAAACAATCATATCAACATCGAGTAAAAGACTTAAGTGCCAAAATACTTGAGAAAAATTCAAAACTTTTAGCAAAAAGAAAAAAACCTTTGATTTTTTTTTTTTTTTCCACAGGCACTAGAAATGTTCCTGTGATGGAATTGAGATGTTTTTAAAATAAGAATTCAGAATTACTTCACTTCTAGGAGAAATCTATACTTTGCTACCAGTGTTTTGTTTTTTTCTCCATAATACTATGTAGCTGTTTTGTTTGTAGTACTGGGGATTGAACCCAGGGGCATTCTACCTCTGAGCTGTACCCCCAGCCCTATTTTTTATTCTTTATTTTGAAACAGGGTCTCACTAAGTTGTAGAAGGCCTCAGTAAGTAGGTGAGGCTGCCCTCAAACCTGCAGTCCTCCTGTCTCAGCCTCCCAAGTTCTGGGATTACAAGTATATACCACCACACCCAATTTATGTAGCTGGGTTTTCAAAGTAAAAAGACACTCTTGAATTCATCTCTTAGTCATAGTGTGTATGTTTTTGACGACATGTTGAACAGGTAGTACTTTTACTTTTATTATATAGAAGTAACTAAGTCTGTTAAATGACATCAAGACTTATAGTGTGTTATATTATGGTCATAGTATAAGTGGTGCTATACGTATCTAAAGCAATTGAGACAGAAGACATTTCAAACAACCAAAAGTAGGCAACAAGGCATTGTTTGTGTGAGTTATACAATTCAGTTATATGTTGCTAATGAATATAGAAGTTTTAAGTTCAAAGAAATTATAGACTACCCAAAGCAGGTCACACATGTCATTGATAACCTAAAGTGCCTGTGGACAAGTTGCCCCCTGCTTTCAAAAGCAAGCTATTCTATTAATGAACAATTAAAGTCTGAAATTTTCTTAGGTTAAGCTAAAAACATATAAACCTAACTCAGTGGTCTTGGCTTGATCTACTTGAGAAACAAAATAAATCTTAAATTCACATACAGGTATATCTTGGAGGTATTGTGGGCTCAGGTCTAGACTACAATAAAGTGAATCAAATCTTGATTTCCCAGTGCATATGAAAATTAAGTTTATACTATGGTCTATTAAGTGCAATAGCATGTCTGTAAAGTAGTGTATTTGAAATACTGCTAAAAAAGTTTATGATCATCTGGGCCTTTAGCAAATTCTAAACTTTTTGCTGGTGAAGGGTCTTAGTCTTAGTAACTGCTAACTGATCAGTGTAGTAATTGGTAAAGGCCGGGGTGACTGTAGCAATTTCTTAAGACAATAATAAAGTTTGATTTGTCAATTGACTGTTCCTTTTAGGAAAAATTCTCTAGCATGCAATGTTGTTTTGTACAATTTTACCCAGAAAAGAACTTCTTCAAAATTGGAATTAGTCTTCTCAGATCCTACTGTTTTATCTAAGTTTATGTAACTCTCTAAATCTTTTGCTGTCATTTCAACAGTGTTCATAGCCTCCTCACCACAAGTAGATTCTCTCTTAGGGAACCATTTTCTTTCCTCACCTGTAAGAACCAACTCCTCATCTTTAAAGTTTATCATGATACTACAGCAGTTTAGTCACATCAACAGGCTCCACTGCTTAAGCTATTTCCAACACATCTGCACTTCCTCAACTGAGGTCTTGAACCCTTCAAAGTCTTCTTTGAGGGTTGGAATCAACTTCAAAACTCCTGTAAATGTCGAAATTTTGGCCTTCTATGAATCACAGGTGTTCTAATGGCATCTAGAAATGGTGAATCCTTTCCAGAAGGTTCTCAATTTACTTTGCTCAGGTCCATCAGAGAAATTACTGTCTATTGCAACTTTGGAAATGAAACTTTTTATGAAAATGAAACTATTAATAAGACCTGAAAGTCAAATTACTCCTTGTCGCATGGGCTAGATGTTTTGTTTGCAGACCTGAAAGTATCAGTCTTGTACTTCTTCAGAGCTCTTTGGTTACCAAGTACACTGTCAATGAGAAGTAATGTTTTGAGCAATGGATCTTGACAATGCACTTAAAATATTCAGTAAACCATGTAAGCACGTGTTGTCATCCAGGTGGTGTTCCATTTATAGAACATAGAATAAATAGATTTAGTATAATTCTTAGGTATCCTAGTATATTCAGGATGGGAATGTTGACTTCAACTTGCCAGCTGCATTGGCAAGCTTGGAGGCTTTGAAGCCAGGCTTTGACTTCTCTCTACATATGAAAGCCTTCGAGGACATCTTTTTCAATATAAAACTACTTTGTCTACATTGGAAATCTGTTGATTGGGGTCCCTACCTTCATCAATTATAAGTAGATCTAGATAATGTGCTGTAGCTTCTACATCAGCACTTGAGGCTTCACCTTATACTTTTATGTTATAAAGATGTCCTCTTTCTTTAAACCACCTGAGCCAGTATGTGCTAGCTTCAAACTTTTCTTTCACAGCTTCCTCATCCCTCAGCCTTCAGAATTGGAGATAGGACCTTGCACTAGATTAGGTTTTAGTTTATGAAATATAGCTTATTTGATCCTCTCTCCAGATGACTAAAACTCCATATCAGCAACAAGGCTGTTTGACTTTCTTATTTTTATGTTTATGAGAGTAGTACTTTTAATTTCCTTCGAAAACTTTTCCTTTGCATTTACATCTTGACTAATGGTTTAGTGTGAGATGGCCGAGCTTTTTGTCTTTTGACATTCCTTTCTCACAAAACTTAATTATTTCTACATTTGATTTAAAGTGAGAAATGTGTAGCTTTTTTTCACTTGAACACTTAAAGCCCATTGTAGGGTTACTGGCCTAATTTCAGTATTGTGTCGGAAGGCAGGCCCTAGGAGAGTGGAAGAGATGGGGAATGGCTGCTTGTTGAGGCATAGTCAGAACATACACATTTTAAGAGATGGGTTGGTGGCACCTCAAAACAATTACAATTGTCACTCAAAGATCACTGGCCATAAATCATTGTTAACAGATATAATGAGTTTTAAACATTGCAGGAATTACTAAAATAAGCACATGCTGTTGGAAAAATGATGCCAATAGACTTGCTCAACACAAGGTTGCCATAAACTCAGTTTGTAAGAAATGCAACATCTGTAAAGTGCAATAAAGTATAATAAAATGAGGTATGCCTGAAACATAATACCATTTTGACATTTTTATTAAAATTTTACAAGTTTAAATCTAAGCAAATAAGAGCTTTTTCCAAATACACTTGCCTGCTAACAAAATATATTTTGTTCTTCCTAACTTAGAGCAATTAAACTGGGTTTGGTCAAAGTATTGTTCTGTCGTGTGTAGGCAGTTAGGTGGGAATAAACAGAAGAAAAGGTCAGAATTTGGATTTAACTATTTATGTATGTTTTAATCTTTTGAGGTATACTCCAAAATTTGATTTCTGTCAGCCTTAAGCCAGAAGTTCCAGTTCGTTTTAGGTATGAATCTGATCTTTGACATCACCTTAATTCTCAATGCAGGAAATGCACTTAATTCCCCCATTATCTTCCCTTTTACTAAGGATGAGGTGGAGTGAGCAGAATAAACAGGCTCAAGAATCAATGGATTTAGTAATATACAAACACTAGCAATTATGATTTATAGGCTTCAGAATCCCTTTACAACATGAAAATGAGAAACTATAAAGGCTCGTAATTACCTTTAACAAGCAGAGAAGAAAAAAAAAAAGTAATTTAAATGCACTTAAATTTTTCCTTGAAACCCAGGAACCAAAATGTGAACACACATGTAAATGGTGTCCAAGATACCTATTAGCTCAAACTTGACACCATGGGTATAAGCTTTGGCAGCTGGAGATAAGAACATTACACCATCTTTTGTTCTAATTATGCATTGTGTCGACTAATCCAGATTCTGACCAGCTAGCAATGTGTGTGAACATTAATATTAAAGGACCTAAATAGATTGCCTCTCAAAGATCTTGGTAGGGTATGGTTGTGAAGTAAAGGATTTCTTTTCTCCTAAGCCAGTTGCTGAGACAGAAGGTGATGGCAGCTCCACAGTATCCTAAATGTGGTCTACTCTCAGAAGTTCTGGAGTTCCACCTGTCTGAGATGAGTCTCAGACACAACTGTTTTGGTAGTCCTAGAGGTTGAGCATCTTAATAATGATTTGTACTTCACCTTCACCCTCAGCATTTGTTCCCTGCTTATTTTTGCTTATTTTTGTTCCTCACTGTGTATAGGAACCTCCTGAATAAAGCCAGTTGATTTAACAACATAAAAATATATTGCTCTTAAATATATGTTCAGGGCAAGCAAGCATATGTTCAATTACCCCCTCCAACCAGACTTGGCACTGATTTATTGCTAGGACTTCATTGATCAAACCAATGCTTCTCAAATCTTGAAGAAAGGAATAGTAAGCAATTTTGATTTGAAAAGTTGAGTTTTTTGTTTGTTTTTACAACAGATAAATCATTGCCTGATTCAATGATTATATATGGGCAGAGTCAGAGGTGAAAGACCCACAATTACTCCTCATTGAGAAGTATCTCAAGAGTAAGGGGCAACAATATGTCATTTTTTCTAAAATGTTTATCCCTTGACTTTTCATATATTCAACAACTTGTCATTCACATATACATAGCGCATAAAGAAATAACCAAAGGGATAAATGTTAAATGCATCAATGCTACTAAAATCACTACTGATACCTGTGATTTGCAAGAGCTTCAGGAATGTGGCAGATAGGATCTCAAGGTCCCCAAGGTTCCCACATTCTTGTATACACCTCAGTTACTCAATTGAATACCTTTTGAAGTACTGCTAGGAAGGAATTTATCAGATGTAATTAAGGAGCTGGATCAGCTGACCTTAAATAAAATTGTCCAGATGGGTTAACCATATGAGCCCTTTAAATCTTGTTCAGAAGTCTGGTAAGTCAGAAATTAGAAGCATGAAAGGAATTCAGTGCTGCAGAAGTTCTTTGCTGGCCTGGAAGAAAGTAAACAGGCATGTTGTGAATTGGTTGTGGGGGCCCCATGGCAAGGGACTGCAGACCACCTGAAATTGCTAAGAGCAGCCCCCAGTTGATAGAAAGAAGGAATGTGAGGATTTCAATTCTACAATGGCCAGGAGTTGGATTTCTGTCAACCACCTGTTACCTTGAAAGAGTGCCCTGTGAGAACCAAGAACCTTGGGTTCAGTGTGATGAGACCCTGAGCAGGTGTCTAGTCATGCTTGTGTTGTTCTAAACTATCAAGTTTATGGTAGCTTCTTGTGCAGCAACAGAAAATGAATACCAGGAACCAGGAGTGTTTCATGCTATCATAGCCATAGTCGGCATGCTAGACCAAACAAGTGTCCACATTCTAGGTATTCAGGAGTAGCAAGAAGTGACCATCTGTTTGAATAGCTTTTGTCTTTACAGTTACTGTCTTCACTTTTTAACAATGGTTTTCTTGGACAATATTAATACACATGCTGTTAGCTGTTTTCTTTTCTTTTTCTAGCTTAATCATTCTACTGTTAAATAGGATATTAAAAAATTATAGCACCTCTTCATGTGTCTAACCATTATACTAAGTACTTTACATGAATTGTTTTATTTAATTCTCTCAGCAGCCCTGTTTTACAGATGAGATTACTGAGTCCTGAAGCAGTAAAAATTTTCCCCGGGAGTTCTCAAGTGATGAACCTGTAGTGAATTGGCTAAGAGCACTGACTGGGAATGTGTGTCAATACAGTTGTTTTCTTAGTCTCTGCTATAGTTTGGATTTTAAATGTCCCCCAGAGGCCAATGTGCTAAAGACTTAGTCCCCAGTCTTGTGCCATTAGGAATTAGAAGAATCTTCAAGAGGTACAGCCAAGTAGGAGGTTTTAGGTCATTGGGAGTGACCTCAAAGGAGATTGTGGGAATTTGTTCTTTCTCTTTTTCTGTTTGGCTTCCTAGCCATGAGGTAAATAGGCCTCCTCTACTGCCACATGTACCTGCCATGATGTACTGTGCCATCACAGGCCCAAAGCAGTGGGGCCATTGGTCATGGACTGAACCTCATATCAGTGAGCCAAAATAAGCCTTTCTTCTTTTTAAGTTGATTATATCAGGTATTCTGCTACAGTAACAGGAAGCTCTCCTCAAAATATTTGGCTATCAAAATAAGATATTTCAAAATCTGGGTTTCATTTTTTCCTTAATTCTCCTTTAATTAAATATGTGTAATTAATTTATTAGTTTACTGTTCTTTATAATTGAGTTTGTATCACTTATCACTCTGTTGGCAATGCACACATTAATCCAAATTAATTAATTTCCACTTACTGAGCTCATAACCTTCCATGACTTTGTCCCTATCTGTATCTCAACCTTAAGCCATTTTCCTGAACCTGAGATTACATTTCCCCATTGTAGCAGGGCATCTCCACGTGACTGTCTCTGGATGCTAGACTCCCAACATGTCCAAATAAACCTACTATCTCCCTCCAACCTATTTCCTGTGTCTGTTAACAGCATTTCTATCTCATCTGCTGGCTAAGCTAGAAACCATAGGATTATATGACTCCCTGCTCACTCTAGTTCTTTTACTTCTGAACTGTTAACAAGTCCTGGTTATTTTATTTATTTGTTTACTTAATTTAATTTTATTTTGTGGTACTAGGGATTGAAACCAAGGGTATTCTACCTTTTAGCTACATCCCCAGCCTTTTATTTATTTATTTATTTATTTTTAAATTTTGAAACAGTCTTACTAGGCTGCTGAGCATCTTGCTACATTGCTAAGGTTGACCTTGAACCTGCAATCCTCTTATCACAGCTTGCCAAGTACTAGGATTACAAGTATGTACCACCATGCCCAGCTAGTCCTGGTTATTTTTACCTCTTTCATGTTCTTTCTCATTCATTCACATTGCTATTGTTTTGGTCCAGCGGTCATAATTTCTCATGTAGATTGTTATACCAGATTCTTAATTTCTCTTTGCTTCCAGGAAACCCTTTTCTATCCTCTACTATAAGCAGAAGTTTCCTCAAAACATGGCCCTGCTTAAAACTCTTCTGCAATTTTCATGAACCCCCAGACACTTTGGCAGCGTATGAAATTCTTTTCATTAGTTCACCCTCTGTATCTTTCCATCTTTATCTTCTACTTTCTGACTCCACATACCTCATGCTTCTGCACCTCTTGGCCAATTCTCTGTAGAATGCTATTCTCCATATCTTTGCACATGCTATTCCTTTAGGCAACAATATCTTGTGTGTGTGTGTGTGTGTGTGTGTGTGTGTGTGTGTGTCTGTGTGTGTGTGGCATTGGGGATTGAACCCAGAGGCATTTACCTCCTAGCCACACCCCAGCCCTATTTTTTTATTCTTTATTTTGAAACAGGGTCTAAGTTGTGGAGGGCCTCGCTAAGTAGCTGAGGCTGGCCTCAAACCTGCAATCCTCCTGTCTCAGCCTCCCACCACCAGAGGCATGCCCCACTACAACCAGCTTAACAATATCCTTCTGTTTCTCCTTCATCTGGAGAATTCTCACTTGTCCTTTAAGACCAGCTCAAATGTCACCTATCCTGTGACATCTTCCCTGAAAAGTCTCCCCTTCTCTTAGCCTCGGGACTATGCAACAATTAACTCTGTACTGACTTCTATCATGTTTAAGTTGTTTATTCACACAACTATCTCTCCCCACTGATTGTGAACTCAGGAAGAAAACTTTGCATCTTCCTGCCCCCTACCACATCCCCAGCACCAAACATGCAAAGCACTTGGTAAGTGTTCAATAAATTTGATGAATGAGTGAATAAAAGACTGAACAAGTGAATGAGAAAAGAAAGTGAAATATTTGTTCCTCTTGATACTTCAGTGGTTCTCAAGGATTGATCCAGATAGCACACCTATTAGCAGGAGCAGCAGCAGCATTACATCAACTGAGAACTCATGCAAAATGCAAATTCTCATCCCCTTGCTGCATTTACTACTGAATCAGAAGCCTGAGGGTGGAGCCCACCCCCTCAGATTTTAAACAGCCTTCTGGGATTAACACTAGGTTTGATGAGCCTCAGGTGTAGCTGAACCTTTGCACAGCACATCTCAACTATAATGTAATGGAAAGGACATCTAATTGAAGCCCCAGTTCTAACCGTAAGCTCTTGAGCAATTTGTTCACTGTTTCAGAACATGAAGTTTAACCTGTAAAGTCCAATGATCAGATGAGGTAATTTCTAAGTTCCTTTTCAGCACTAAGGATTCCCCCATAACCTTTGTTTAAAGATGTACTTGTTCTGATTATAAAAGACAGAGAAAACAACAAGGAATGGAGAAATGAAAAAAATGAAATAGCACACTGCAATAATCATGTGAAGCTGCCACAGAAGATCAGACCATTGCTCCATCAAGTCCACCCCCTGGCATCTTGCAGCTGCAAATGCCTGATGCTTCACAGGAATTTTGCAACCTCTCACCCCAATTAGTGCACCTGACCAACCAAGCAATTCTATAGGGGAGAGAGGTCTTTCCTGGCCCTTTTGTGATCAGATCAAGGCCTGAAGCATGAAATATGATTATCCTCTCCTCGCCTAGCTTAGGCATTCAAAACTATGGGAAGTTGAAAGAAAATGTGTGATTGGCAGTGGTGGTGAGTGTGTGTGTGTGTGTAGAGAAAGTGTCCTTTTCTATTTCCAAAGAACACAAATAGGAAAATCCTTCAGTTTCACCCTACATAGTACTGGCTTAGTGATGTGAATTAAATTAAACACTATGTTATGCAGGCTGGCTGTGTCTAGAATAACAACAAGCTTCAGCAAAGGAAAAGATACTATCAGTGAGTGGGCAAAGCAGACCAGTGGAAATGCATATTCTGTTCCATGCCTGTAGGTATTTGATTAAATATATAGATATAGATATTATATATATAAGATATCTAGATGTAAAATAGATATATAGATATAGATATATTGGTATGCACTTATATGTGAAGCTGAGTGGACACAGTAAAACCCAATGTGTGACTTTATCAATGTGGCCTCTATAGAAGTTGCCATTAAGACTGGGACCAGGATTCTAAGCCAAAGCCTTAGATTCCAATCATATTATCAGCAATATTTCCATAACTGGGAGAAAGTGGACCTCATTTGCTTTAGGGAAACTATAATATTCAGGTACCTAGATACATTGTATTAAGATTCAGTTGAGCCGGGCAATCCCAGGATTCAGGAGGCTGAGACCGGAGGATCCAGGGTCGAGGCCAGCCTCAGCTACCTAGTGAGGCACTCCGCAACTTAGTGAGACCCGGTTTCAAAATAAAGAATAAAAAATAGGGCTGGGGGTGTAGCTCGGAGATACAATGCCCCTCAGTTCAATCCCCAGTACCACAAAAAAAAAAAAGATTCAGTTGAACGTACATTTATTAGCTTTTGTTATATGTCAATGTTAAAAATTAACTAGGAGGTCATTAGGCTGAGACAGCTCTAGAACTTTGGATCCCTACATAAACAAATGAAAAACCCCAATCAGCATGAATGGTCTTAACTCAGGAAAATGAAACATAACCAATCAGAACGGCCCAATAACCTCTAACCAGGGGCTTTCCACTTTAATCAGACATTTCCTTTGTTTTGAACACCTTATAAAGTTTGCCATTCTTCACCCCTCAGGGTGGGCAGGAGACACTTGTGGTTTGGCACTGGCCAATTAATGAATTGCTGTCTACTCAAACTCTTTAAAAATCTCATGTGCCTAAACTCACCAGACAATCTACTAAGTGTGTTGGAGTATTGTAGGGTCCCTGCTTCAACAAGTTGAAAGTCTAGCTGGAGAGATGGACACTAAGATGCAATTGTAACATAGATAAGGATTATACATAGGGCACCTGGGAACAAAGAGAAAGGATGTTTTAGCCCTTAAACAGAAAAAATTCAAATCTGACTTTTAATCCAGAGCAAAGCCGAATCACCAGTAGAACAGACTTTTGCCCTATGTGCCCACCCATGGGCAGGATGGACAAAGCAGACATGTCCAAAGAAAGGGCTACCAATGCTCGGAGCATGTCATCAAACAAACTCTTAAGATGGCATTCTCAGAGTTACTCGATTTGGGTTGCTTTGAGTAGCATGCTGTGCATCCATGCTTAGAACTGTGACAGAGAACTGCAAAATGCCTGTCAAAACCTTGACAAGTGAAAGACAGGCAAATGGGGGGGGGGACTCTATACTCTTGCCAGCCTGTGAACACCTGTTACTGATGGAACAAGCTGAGAGACACATTTGGCACATGTTGGCAGCACCAGCAGATTCAGTCCTTCCTTGTAATTTAGTGAAAGCATGATTCTTTTTTTGTGGCTTCTACTGCACAAACTCATTTCCATTTCTTTGCTGCTCAGTCATTAGAAGTGCGAAGGAATGGTAAGTAAACTCTTTTGAGCAGTTTATTCCATGACTGAATTTGGGATGCCAAAGGTTTTTTTTTGTTGTTGTTGTTGTTTTTTCTCTTTTTGATAAAGAAAATTACACCAACTCCATTTGCAAAGATTTTAAATCAACAAGGAACTTTCATTCATTTATATACTTGACAATAAATAACCCAGAAAAGTGGGCAGGGAATTTTGTATAGTTCTCAATTTACAGATGAAGAGAAGAAGGGAGTTTCAGATGGTTATGAGACTGTTCAGTCACTCAGGAAGCCACAGATTTATCACATGAGCTCAGAAAGTTGGCACCATTGTTGAATGATGCTCTTTCCACACTGACTCTCAAAGAATTGAAGAGGATGTGTGTATTCTATCCCACATTTCTGGGTAGGAAACAATTTAGTTGATGCTTCTTCTAAAGCAACAAAAATTCAAAAGTTTTTCTCCCTCAGAAAGAAGCATGCTGACTGTTTTTCTCTGTTCAGAGTAACTAGAGTAATGCAGTCAAAAGGTGTCTTATTGGAACTTGGAAGACAAATTTGCTTTTTCAAAATCTTGAAAATATTTCCCACATTCTAGAATATAACTTTCATAATTATGACTGTCATAAATTTTAAAATATTAGTATCTGTATGTATGTGTGTGTATGCATACATATTTGCCAGAAATGTAGGTACCATGATCTATAGATTTTCCAGATAGATATCTTGTTCCAGAGTCATTTACTGAAAACCCTTTTTCTGATTGTAGAAGAAACAAGTGACTGGGACTTTTGACTCCATAATGATAGAATTAAAAAAAAAAAGGTGTCTTATTGGAATTAGCCAGTTGGAAGTTTGTCCCTAAATAAGTTACCTTTTCAAAGCCTCAGCTTTCTAATTAATGAAATGTGAATAGTTGTGTCTACTAGGTTTCATGTAAGACTAATGTATATTTAGTGAACGTGTTATACTAAGCAGTCAATAAATGAGCATCATAGTCATTGTTTTAAAACTATGAATGAAATGTCACCTCTACTCTTACCAGCTGACTGAGAACTCCGGGTTTGAATGTGTGGAGGTCTAGTATACTGGTGTCTGTGAGATTGTTTTGAATCACATCATATATCACAGACAGATGATAGGAAGACAAGCTTTATAAAAAAAAATTAATCCTGCACATTGCTTAAGTCATGCTGTTGTTTGAAATTTGTTTCAATCCACCCCAATTTTTTACTTTAATATATTTTTACTTAGTTAGAAATGTAACATTAAACAACAAATGAAAAATAAAAAAGAAAGGAAAATTCTGTCTAGAAAAAAAGTTTTCTTGTGAGGGGGCTCCAGAGTTGGCACTATGAAAGTGCCAGCTGCCAGTTTGTTTTATTATTACTTGGTTTAAATATATCCGTGGCTGAGGAGGAGGAGGGCAATTGACAGCAGCTTTGGCTTCCTGCGAAGCTCGATGCTTATTTCTCCAAGTTGCTTGTGGAGCTGACATGATTTTCCTTAGCATGAGCTCTAAAAAAGACCTTGCATGGAATACTATCTTCACCATTTATTAAGTGTCTTCTTCCTCATCTGAAAACCAGGAATGATCTCACCTGGCTTACCCATCTCATGATGTTTTGCATAGATCAGATAAGATAGATGGATATGTAAGGCTCTGAAATTGTTCATAACATCCTTCCAGTGTTACTTACTTCTCTCATTTAGTTACACTTTTTCAAAACTATGCAATGTAACTCACAAATTAAGTTTCCTATCTAGTGATGCCATCATTCGACCCCAAACCAGGATGTTCTGTACATTATTAGACATTCTTTCTCCTTTGCAACCATTTTAGCTTTCTAAAAACACCAGTAAGATACTGATTCTTGAGCAAATGTCAGGCTCTCTTGGAACTTGCTTTCTAATGAACAACATTGTTCATCAGACTTTCAACTTTGAATCCTTTGAATCAGAGGGTAAGCCATCAAGTCTGGCCCTCCATTTTCTCCATACTTTACGTACTGGTGTATGGCTCCTTTTCACTTTCATCAGATGTTTGACTTGAAACATTGCAGCTCTTTCCATGACTACTCTACCCAGAACCCTTGCTGTATTATGGTATAGCCAGCAGTTCCTTCTCTTCAGAGTTGGAGTAAAAAAAAAAAAAATCAGAGCTGGGCATGGTAAGGTACAATGTATTCCAGGTGCACTGTAGTAATACTCATTCCTTAAAACCATACATGGTCATCATACCTGTTGACACTGATTTTGTTTCTCTAATTCAACTCTCTCCCAGGATTATGGTTTTCCAAGAAACTCCAACTTATATTCTCTTTATATTTAAAGTTTAATTGGAACTAATCGAAAGCTTTTATTTTTATTTTATAGTTCACAAAATTCTGCTGATTTTTTTGAGTTTCTATTGGGTGTCTTCTTACATTCAAGATTTTTTCTTCAAAATTTAACTTTCACATATTTTCTTGAATACACATGTGTGTGCTTGCATATGTGTGCATACACACACACACACACACACACACACACACATACACACACACACAGAGTAATCCTCAAGTATGATGCCAATTTCTACCAAGACTATTTTGTTTTGCTAAGTCACCTACATACAGCCATATAGGGAACAACAACAACAACAACAAAAAAGAGGCAAAAGTTTAGTCTACAAACCTCAGGTCTGCCAAGGGTAACTTTGGATAAGTCAATGAGAATGGTTCTCCAGTTTATAGCTATAGACCCCAATTCTTCCTGACCTTTAGACACATATATTCCAATGCCTCTGAAATCACTATTTGGATATCTTGAGTTTAACATGTCCCAAACTGAACTTTTGATTTTTCTTTTCAATTGAGCAAACATACTTTGTGTCTGTTTTATTTTTTAATTTAATGATTTATTTTTTGCAGAACTGGAGATTGAAACCAGGGGCATTCTACCTCTGAGCTACACCCTCAGCCCTATTTATTTTTTATTATTTTTTTTATTTTGGAACAGGGTCTCACTAAGTTGTGGAGGGTCTCACTAAGTAACTGAGACTGATTGTGAACCTGTGATCTCCTATCTGCGTCTCCCAAGCAAGTACTGGGATTACAAATGTGTGCCACCATGCCTGGCTATCTCTTTGTTTTAAGACATGGCATCTCTGTCCTCTCTCCTAGTTGCTCAGGTCCAAAAGGGTGTGGAATTACCTTTGATTCTTCTCAAACTAACATACTTTATACTCAACTCCTCAAAAGTCCTGTTAGCTTTATCTTTAAAATATTCCTAAAATCTGACCCAATATCACCACTGATCACCTTATTTAAAGCCATTGCTATACCTTGACCTTGGACAATTAGAATTCTATCCTGACATTTCTGCTTCCTCTCTTGCACCTCCTACAGCTTCAGTCCACATAGCAGCCAAAACAATCAATTCAAATATGAATTTAATCCTGTCACCTTCTTTTCTAAAATCTGCCCATTGCCAATCTTTTCCTATCACGCTTAGATTCCAGACTTCTTATCTTAGTCCTGGAGTCCTAACATATTTGAAACCTGAATCCTTTCTGATCACATTTCACACAATTTCTCCCTTGCTCACAGAGTTCCAGCCACACTTCTTGCTGTCTCTGGAACACGAAGCATCTTCTCAGAGTTTCCAAACTTACTGCTTCTTCTGCCTGAAGCTCCTTAGCCAAGTTCTGCAAGGTACTTGCCTCTCATATAAGATGTCTGCTAAGACTTTTTAGAGGATTTCCATCATATCCAGATAAGCTCTCATTTTCAATTCAATTGTTGTTTCATTGCTATACTACTTGATATTCTACTCAGACATGTACAAACTTCTTCATTCCTCAGTTAAATATAACTGTCATGAGGACAGAAATTTAGTGTCTTTTCACAACTTTATCTCTACAACCTAGAATAGGGTCAGGTATTCAGTAGGAACTCAGTATATAATTGCCAATGAATGAAAGCATGCAGGATCTGGGTGTTTTTCTTTTCCCATAAAATACAGGTTTCAATCAGACGATCTCTAAAATGGCCCTCAGTTTTAAAAGCCCCTGATTCCTTGCTTTATTGTTTGGTTTATGATCTTGCTTCACCTCAGACAGAAAAACAACTGTGACAGAAAACAGGAGCATAGGAGACAATGAATTTGAACCAAATAGCAACTCTTACTTCTACCTTTAAGGACTTGATCTTGAATTTTCTTTTGATTGAACATCTCATTCCCTAGGATTTACATAACTATTGTAAGTAATCAGTATAGATAATGTCATGGGGAGACAGAACTTAGGTTTGTTAAATTGAACAGGCCAAGAGATCCAGATGAGAGCTGGAGGTTCAGGGCTGCTCTTTGTATTTCCAGCCTCACACATACAGCCACAAAGGCAAAGACTTCTCCAAAATTGTTCGCTTTGAAGTCTTAATTTGTAGGTATTGTCCCGGCCATGTATTGTAGTCAAATTGAGAAATCTGATTCTGAAAACCTGTTCCAACACATCCCTCAAGTGTAGACAAATCATAAAATATTTGAAATTCATCTCTTGAAAGGGTTATCGATATATTAAATAGCTTCATGCAAATATTGATCTGTATGTTTAAGGTTTTGAAAGAACCTGGAGAGAGGGAGGGAGGAGAGAGCAAGTGAGCTCTTTTTTATTTTTTTTTTTTAATAATTGGTGCATTATAATCATACATCTTTGTTAGGTACAAACTGATAAAGGCATATATGCACACATTTCTCATTTAAACCCTTCCCCAATTCCCACCAAACTCCCTTGCCCTTCCTCCTTCTCAAGTTCAGTTTAGTGATTGACCTTGATATATTTGTGAAAATACATCATGTGCATTAGGGTGTCTCTCCCCCACCTCCATCCATCACCTTCAGTTAAGTCAACCTCTTTGCTTATCTAGGGTTTCTCCTTTTTCATCTGGAGTCCTTCTTATGCCCCATCTTCTCCCTAGCATCCACATATTAGGGAGAACATATGATTTTTTACTCTTTATGACTGACTAATCTCACTTAACATAATGTTTTCCAGTTCCATCCATTTCCCTGCAAATAACATGATTTTATTCTTCTTTATGGATGAGTAAAATTCCATTGTGTACATCTCCCATAGTTTGTAATCCATTCATCTGTCAATGGACATCTTGGCTGTTTCCATAGTTTGGCAATTGTGAATTGTGCAGCTATAAATATAGATACACATGCGTCAGTCTGATAGTTTGGTTTCCATTCTTTTGGGTAGATACCCAGAAGTGGTATTTCTGGATCATATGGTAGGTTCATTCCCATTCGACTGAGGATCCTCCATACTGTTTTCCAAAGTGATTGCACTAATTTGCAATCCCACCAACAAGGAATTCGGGTTCCCATTTCTCCACACCCTTGCCAGCATTTGTTGTTGTTCGTGTTTATTATGATTGCCATTCTGATTGGAGTAGTTTTGATTTGCATCTCTCTGATTGCTAATGATGTAGAATATTTCCTCATACATTTATTGGCCATTTGTATTTCTTCTTTTGTGAAGTGTCTATTTAGGTCCTTTGCCCATTTTTGATTAGGTTATTTGTTTTCTTAGCTGTGATTTTCTTGAGTTCTCTGTATATACTAGATATTAGACCTCTATCAGAAGAGGAGCTGGCAAAATTTTTTTCCCACTCTGTGGGCTCTCTGTTGAGGTTTTTGATAGTTTCCTTAGCTGCACAGAAGCTCTTCAGTTTAATGCAATCCCATGTATTGATCTTCCTTTGAGTTTCTTTTGCTTTTGGGGTCTTGTTGAGAAAGTTTTTACCTGTGCCTATGTGTGGAAGTGTTGGTTCTATGCCCTCTTCAAGTAGCTGAATGGTCGCTAGACTAACTTCCAGGTCTTTGATCCACCGTTAGTTGACTCTTGTGCATTTTCCTGCATATGGTTAACCAGTTTTGCCAACACCATTTGTTTAAGAGGCTATCTTTTTTCAAGTGTATATTTTTGATTCCTTTGTCAAAAATCAATTGACTGTAAGCACATGGGTCTGTTTCTGAGTCTTCTATTCTGCTCCATTGGTCTCTGTGTCTGGTTTTGTGCCAATACCATGCTGTTTTTATTACTGTGGCTTTGTAGTAGAGTTTGAAGTCAGGTATTGTGATACCTCCTGCATGGTTTTTGTTGCTAAGAACTACTTTGGCTATCCTGGTTTTTTTGCTGTTCCAAATAAATTTAAGGACTGATTTTTCTATGTCTGTGAGGAGTGACGTTGGTAATTTCATGGGTATTGAATCGAATCTGTAGATCATTTTTGAGAGGATGGCCATTTTGATGATATTTATTCTGTCTATCCAAGAGCATGGAAGATCTTTCCATCTTCTAAGGTCTTCATCAATTTCTTTTTTCAACTTTTTATAGTTTCCCTTATAGAGGTCTTTTACCTCTTTTGTTAGGTTTATCCCTAGTTTTTTATTTTTCAGAGTGCTTTTGTGAGTAGAATTGTTTTCTGGATTTCTTTTTCAGTGGATTTATGGTTGGCACAGGAAAGCTTCTGATTTTTTTAAGATTGATTTTGTATCCAGACACTGTGAGTTTGTTGATCAGTTCTATAATTTTTTTGGTTGACTTTGATGGGTCTTCTAAGTATAGTATCATGTCATCTGCAAAAGTTTTAGTTCTTCTTTCCCTATTTTTACCCCTTTGATTTCCTTCTCTTGCCTTATTTCTCTGGCTAGTCTCAAGTACTATATTAAACAGAAGAGGTGATAATGGACATCCTTGTCTTGTTCCTGTTTTTAGTGGGAACTCTTGTAGTTTTTCTCCATTTAATATGATGCTGGCTGTGGGCCTATTGTATATTGCCTTTATGATGTTGAGGTATGTTCCTTCTATTCCGATTCTCTGAAGTGCTTTTAGCATGAATGGGTGTTGGATCTTGTCAAATGCTTTTTCAGAATCAATTGAGATGATTGTGTGATTTTTGTCTTTGATTCTATTTATGTGGTGAATTACATGGATTGGTTTTTGTATGTTGAGCTAGCCTTGCATCCCTGGGATGAACCCGACTTGGTCATGGTGTATAATTTTCTTGATGTGGTTTTGAATGCACATTGCTAGTGTTTTGTTTAGCAGTTTTGCATCTAAGTTCATCAATGATATAGGCCAATACTTTTCTTTTATTGAGCTATCTTTATTTGGCTTCAGTAGTAATGTGATGTTAGCTTCATAGAATGTGTTTGGGAGGGTTCCATTTCTTTCTATTTCATGGAATAGTTTGAGGAGTATTGGGATTAGCTCTTCTATAAATGTTTTATAAAATTCACTTGGAAAACCATCTAGCCCTGGGCTTTTGTTTGATGGTAAAGTCTTTATTGATGTTTCTCTTTGATTGTTATTGGTCGGTTTAAAAAAGTTTTCTTTATCTTCTTGACTCAATTTAGGAAAGTTATATGTGTCTAGAAATTTGTCAATTTCTTCTAGATTTTCCATTTTATTGGAATGTAGTTTCTGATGATCCTCTGTATTTCCATACTGTCAGTGGTAATATCACCTTTTTCATCTCTTATTTCGGTAATTTGGGTTGATTCTTTCTTTTGGTTAGGTTGACCAATGGTTTATCTATCTTGTTTATTTTTTCAAGAAACCAGATTTTGGTTTTGTCGATTTTCTGTATTATCTTTTTATTCTCTACTTCATTAATTTCTGCTCTGATTTTCATGATTTCCTGTCTTCTACTAGGTTTGGGGTTGCACTGTTCTTGTTTTTTGAGTGCTTTGAGCTGTGTCATTAGGTTATTTATTTGGTGATTTTCCATTCTTCTTATATGGGCACTCAGTGCTATAAAATTTTCTCTTAGTACTACCGTTAAGGTGTCCCAGAGGTTTTGCTATGTTGTGTCTATGTTTTCGTTGGTTTCTAGGAATTTTTTAATTTCTCCCCTTACTTCTTTTATGACCCATTCCTTGTTCAGCAGTGTGGTGTTCAGTCTCCATGTGTTTACATGGTTACTCTGGGTCTTCTTAGAGTTTATTTCTAGTTTCACTCCATTGTGGTCTGAAAAGATGCAGGGAATTATGTTACATTTTTTGAATTTGCCAGTGCTCGCTTTGTGGCCCAGAATGTGGTCTATTTTGGAGAAGGTTCCATGAGCAGCTGAGAAAAACGTGAATTCAGCTGTAGTTGGGTGAAAGAGTCTATATGTGTCTAATAGGTTCCTTTGGTTTATGGTATTCTTTAGGTCTGAGGCGTCTCTACTGACCTTTTGTTTAGAAGAACGATCTAGAGATGTAAGAGGGGTATTACAATCTCCTAGTATTAGTGTATTGGGATCTATGTGTGTCTTTATATCATGCAGAGTTTGTTTTATGA
Source organism: Graphiurus murinus (assembly GCA_004027655.1). Taxonomy (NCBI): domain Eukaryota; kingdom Metazoa; phylum Chordata; class Mammalia; order Rodentia; family Gliridae; genus Graphiurus; species Graphiurus murinus. The sequence goes on along the minus strand of PVLC010003358.1, from coordinate 75,133 downwards.
AAGTGGCTGCACCTCTGTTTGGGGCATAGATGTTGAAAATTGTTATTTCCTTTTGCTGGATTGTTCCTTTTACTAGTAGAAAAAGACCTGCTTTGTCTCTTCTGATAAGCTTAGGCTTGAAGTCTAATTTATCTGATATCATGGTTGCTACTCCTGCTTGTCTTGAAGTTCCATTGGCATGGATTACCTTACTCCAGCCCTTCTCTGTTAGTTTGTGGGAATTTTTGCTTGTAAGTTTTGTTTCTTGAAGGCAACATATAGATGGATTCTGGGTTTTAATCCATTTTGCCACCTTGTGCCTTTTTATTGGGGAGTTGAGACCATTTATATTCAGTGTGATTTTTGAGAGATGATTTTTAATTCCTAATATTTTGAGTTTTGACTTCTGTTTTCAGTGGTGTTTATTCTTCTTTGCTTAGTTGTTTGCTTCCTGGAAATTATTGTTTCTCTGCTTCTGACATTTACTTGTTAGTTCTTCTTTGTAGTTAATCTCTTTGAGTATTTTCTCTAGTGCTGGTTTGGAAGACATAAATTCTTTCAGTTTCTGTTTGTCATGGAAGATTTTTATATCCCTGTCAATTTTGGGAGAGAGTTTTGTTGGGTAGGAGAATCTTGGCTGCAAGTTTTTTTTTTCAGAGTTTGGAATATGTTACTCCAACCCCTCCTAGCTTTCATGACTTGATTTGGGAGGTCTGGAGTGATTCTATTTGGTTTGCCTCTAAATGTCACTTGGCCTTTTACTTCTGTTGTCTTTAGAATTCTCTCCTTAGCCTCTACATTAGTCAACTTGATTATTAAGTGGCATGGTGAACCTCTTCTTTGGTATTGTCTGGAGGGAGTTCTATATGTTTCCTGTACCTGTGTGTCAACTTCTCTTTCTATGTTTGGAAAATTCTCTGATATTACTACTTTGAGAAAATTGTTTATTCCATAAGTTTTAACTTCTAATCCCTCTTCTATGCCTATTATTCTTAGATTAGCTCTTTTAAAATTGGCCCAGATCTCATCAATGTCCAATTCATACTGTCAAATTTTTTTTCTAAATTATGTATTATTAATATGTAATTCATTTTTGGAATGGTCATCTTCTAAGAGTGATATTCTATTTTCCATATGATCTAATCTACTGTTTATAGTTTGTATTGATGCCTTCACTTCAGTTATTGCATCTTTCACTTCTTTCAATGCTTCTCTTTGGTTCCTGTTCAGGGTGTCAGATTCTTTATTTGTTCGTTTATTTCTTTCCAACCCTCCCTACATTCTTTCTGAAGATTCTATATTGCTTCTAGTATTAAAGATCTGAATTGTTCTTCTGGTAATCTCTGCCATTCTGGGTTGGTGAGATCTGTTATTGAGGGGTTGTGGTGGCTCATTGTTTCTTTGCTATTTTTCCTTCCCCTGGTTTCCCTGTTCTTAAACTTACATCTTTGCTGCTCTTGCAAGTTTTCTCATCCAATCTCTGCATTTGGGGTTTAGAGGTGTCTGCTGGTATATACGGGGACAGGTTGTGTTCAGTGGAAAGGTTGGGTGAGAAGTCACAGTGATGAATGCAAGAATAGGGTAAAGTAGAGGGTATGGTCCAGCGGAAAAAGAGGTTGAGTGTGTTGAGGTGATATATTGTAAAGATTAGAGATGGTAGATATGTCGGGGGATTCTGGTAGTCAATGTAGAGTTTTAAGTGTGGTAGTATGAGATGGTCTTCATATGAGATTAGAGAAAAATGGAAAAAGAAAAGAAAAGAGGAAAAGTGTTGAGGAGAAGAATATAAATGAGAGAGAGGGAGGGAAGCTTGTAAAAGGGATAAGGAGGAGATTCAACAAACTAAGCAAGAAATAACAAAGCAACCAATCATCCAAACAAACATAAATAAATCAAGGCAATATAATACGAAAACAGAGTAAAAACAAATAAAATATAACACCAAAAAATAAAAAACAAAAACCCTTCTAGTTTGTAAGCACAGAGCTTAAATTTTCGAGTGTGTCTCTGGCATTTTTATTTGCTCTGTTAGTGCAGGCAGGGGGTTCTGCCGATGCCTCTCCCACTGCAAGCTTGTGTCTCTGAGCTCTCCACAGGGCCTGTCTCCCTCTCTCTCTCTGCCTTTGCTGGTGGTGGGAGTGAAAACTATATGCCAGGCATTTTCCAGAGTGCCTGGAAGTTCTCTATGCCCTGTGTGCACTGGGTCCCTCCTGCACCTCTGCTCTATCCGACCGTTTGAAAGGCGGGTGACTGAGTCTGAGTCTGAGCATTGTATAGGGGCCCCCGCACCCTAAGGATGCAATTTAACTTACAGATTCCTGCTAATCTGGTTCCAGTGGGAGGGGTGATCTGGTGTGCCCCAGTTGTTCTTTATCACTGTTGATCCCGTGGGGATATGTCATCAGATTAGGGTGTAGAATTCTGTAGTCAATTACTCCATTTCTGGTCATTGAGTGCACAAGAGGTCATTGGAGGTCTTGGTGCTAATAGATGCTGCTCTTGACGACTGGCAAGATGGGGGCTGGCAAGAGGGTGGTTGGCAAGATGGTGGTTGGCAAAATGGCAGCCACCAGTTCACAGCCCCGTGCGGCAGCTCCTTTGTTCTCCCTGGGTTCTGTTCAGCTGCTTTTGTTGCTTTATTCACTTTTTTTTTTAATGCTTTTCTTTTCTTTCTTTCCATCAAGAAGTTGCATTTGCGTCAGTTTTGATTCAAGCTCTGCGGAGCAGTTGATCGCTGCTCCGGCTCTGGAGGGAGAGGTGAGCTGGGGTGGTCCCTCGGGGGCTTACACTCTCATACCAAGTGTTCTGGTCATTGTGGAAGGTGTGGGGATCCTTCGCCTGGTTAGGATGTGGAGTTCTGGAGTCACTTACTCCACGCCTGGTCGCTGGGTCTGCAGCAGTGATAGTAGAGCCTCGTGTCAGGCTGTGGCTTAATGGCCTCTGTGGCTCTGCAGCTTGGTGCCACCGCTGTGCCGTTGGGCTCCTTTGCTCTCCTTGGTCGGCTTTCTGGGGTCTCTTTAGTTATAGTTCAAATTTCATTGTTTTGTTCCCTTTTTTGTTGCTTTTCTTCTTCTGTCAAGAAGCTGCTCTTATGGCAGAGTTGATTCGAGCTCACAGTGCCTGAGGAGAGGTGTTTGGCTCAGACACCATTTTGAATCCTTTGAAAGAGCACTCTTTAATAATGTTCATTGCAGTTATCCTTCTTTGGTTACCTTTCAGCATGGGAGAAGCTTGGAATTATTTAGGATAATTCCATTTTACTAATGGCTAAAAAGAATGGTACAGTTCACTCTGTGTGTGTGTGTGTGTGTGTGTGTGTGTGTGTGTGTGTGTGTTACTGGGGATTGAACCCAAGGGTCCTGGAGCATTCTGTTTATGAGCTATACCACCCCCCCCAGCCCTTGTTATTTTTAATTTTGAAATAGGATCTCACCAAGTTATAGTATGCTGCCCTTGAACCTGTAATCTCTTTTTCTTGTCCTCCCAAGTACCAAGGTTACAGGTGAGGGCACAATGCACAGCAGAACAATTCATTTTTAAGCATCTTTATTTTAAGTCAGGGTCTCCCATAGAGACTGTACCAACTTTTATTTAACTTGAAACATTACTTTCATGCAATCAATATCTATCCATTCTAGAGTTGTGAAGTAACTTCTCACATCCAAGGTTGCCCCCAATTCCATCCTCATAGTCATTAGGAATTCAAATTCCTCTTCATGGCCATGATGTATTTGACCCCTCTGCATTTCTACCCCTTGGACTTTCCTCATCTTTTTAGGTCTCTAGCACAAGTTAAGATTTATTAGGGGGAATGTATGGGACTGGGAAGTATTTAGGATCCTGCAAATGGAAGATTGTAAGACAACAAAATAGTTTTATGATTTCAAAATAAATCTCTTCCAGACATAACCAGAGTTTCTATTTCTTTCTTCATTTTATCTATACTACCAAATGTCTCCTTTTGCTAGCCTGGTTTTAGTGTGTCTAATCTTCAGTAAGCAATGAAAGAAACAAGTAAATTTGTCTCATTACAATTAACCAAATAAGATGAGGGAGATAGAGAGAGGTCTTGCTCATGAGATAGTTTTCAGGGAAAAGTAAAGAAAGAGTGGTGACAACACCAACATAACAACAGTGACACACAAAAATGTTGTTGGGGATATAAATGGACACGTGTAGGACCCAGCATTCCATTCCTCATAGTGTGATCCATAATGTGTATAAATTTAACTTTATACAGTAGCTCAGAAATCCACCTGGGGATGTCCTAGATATATGGCAGATTATAAGTGAGAGAGGTGACACAGCAAATGAACGTTTAAGATTCGACCTCAACTGGCAGATCTCTTGCCCAAATTAAAGCCAAGTTTAAACTTCATGTTCAAGAGATATGGAATTGCTGCAAACTGAAAAGTAGGTTCCACCAACGCATCTGAGCACCTGAGATTTAGAATGTGCAAACCACTGTGCTTAGCATTCCAATGGTAGTTCTGAAATATAATGTCAGGCAGACAGAAGAGCCATAAAAATGAAGTCAAAAGGCTGACTGAGTTGTCAATGGGAGGTTCATTGCTAACTCTGATGTCGGCATTTATTCAGACGATCTTAGATTAGGACATTAACATGCAGTTCTTTATGTGAATCAGAGCCTTGCTACTTCCCCAAAAAGAAGTAGGAGGGGAAGAAATATAAAAATATTTCAATTTTTCCTGAAGTTTCACTTAAAGCGGGGAATAATTTTAGATATATATGCAGGATACTTAAAAATAAAAGTGTAGGATTTTTTTTGTTTCATTCATATATTTGTAATGATAAATGTGTACCATAGTTTTCAGATACTTTTTCAAATAAATCTGCATGCACAACTTTAAAAAGATTTAAATGACTGGGAATAGGTGAATTATTTCCCAATACCACAGAGGGTTATTACATTTAAAAGGAAAAAAAAAGAGAAAATGGTCCTTTAGCTTTTTATAACAGTATTCCAATGGTCTTTTCCAATTGAGAAGAGCAACTTCTAAACATATATCTAAACATATATCTGTATCCAAGGTTTGGACTGCTTTTTGACAACACAGGACATAAATCCTGCTTAGGGAATAATTGCTTGGAATGGTGCCAAGTTACCAGGTCATTCAAATCGATGCTGTGTGCTATTGCACACTTAAAATTATTTACACTGCTCTTATCCTAGCTACAATCTGTTCTCTCTTGCTAATGCAGTGGAGAGCAATTTACTCCAGAATACCAAAGTCCTTCTGATTTCATTTTTTGCTCCCACATCTGCTGCTGTGAATGCAAGTCCTGAAATAAAACCAAATAAAGAAGCACATAGAAGGTTTGGGGAAAGTGGGTTTTAGAGTAAACATCAAGGAAATTTTCAAATTTCTGTTTCTGACACTTTGTTCTAATTAACTTTAATGGTTGTTTTGCAGTTGTTCTTTCTCCCTCCCTCCTTTTCTTTCTTTTGAAATGTGGCTGTGGTCTGTGGCTCATATTACTGGGTTTGTGAAAGGTGAGAAAGAGTTCTGATTAGCAGACCTGAAATGATTCACAAGATCAAACATCAATACTTTGCTTAAATCTCAATTAGTTTATTAACCCTTCATGATGCATATAGCCATCTGAAAAATCTGTTGAAAGTTCTTAATATTTTCTTAAAAGCAGGGTAGCAAGAAACTTATTGAGAAAACAGATAGTACAGATTTGCAATTAGTGAAAAATTAAATAACTCCCCATTCTTGCAAGTCAAAATCTGAGATGTGCTCTGGATTTTTCTGGAGTTCCAAAATGGGAGTCTAGGAATTATAAACATGACAGAGATTTAGATACAATTAAATCCATCTTCTAGAGCTTTTCCATCATGGAGGACCAGGAGCCTTTCAAGCCTTTCTAGGTTGCCTGCCCTAAACCTACCTCTTTCTTTTCTACTAATAACATTCAAACTTATTCATAGTCTAGTCCTCGGGGGGAACATAGTGAATATTTACTATTCTAAGCAAGAAAAAAAGTCAAAAAAAAAAAAGAAAAAACTTACCTCCTGTGACAGGATGGGTTTAGGAATTTTAGGCATGAGCCTGTGATTCAGTTATGGTCCACAAGATGTGTCCATCAGTCCAGAAGCTTTGGAAGAGATTTCCTCAGTACTAAGAGAGATGCATGGGAAAAGATGGCCAATCTTCTTTTTGGGATCTTGCATCTATAATTGATGTTTGACACTGTTGTTGCCATCCTGTGAGGATATGAGGACAAGCCAATAAGCTATAGGTGACAGAACATGAAGACAAATCTTATGCCCACAAGGACATTGCTAACATAATGAATGTCTACTATTAAAACCTCCATAGGGGAGAAACAACCTCAGCCTACCAAGGAGAATGTTGAGGTCAACAAACTTCATGTGAGGTTGAAGAATATTTGTAAGAAAAAGTGATCAATTTACACTGCATAGGGCTCCTGCTCCAGCCTCCTTCCACCCTGCCACGAATGACTTGTGACTGGTTTCTGTGCACAAAAAGATGGGACCAAATGAGAACCACATCACTTCAATCACTGACTGGCAAGTCACTAAATGTGAAAAGTGGATCTGTTTAAAGCCTTGGACACAGAGAACAACACAATTCTAGTTAAAGTATTCCTCACTGGCAGGGTAGGCTGTTGGAATGTGAAGAGTAAAAGCCACATCAAATTGAGCTCCTGGATTTGAGAAGTTGGAAACAGGAAACCATAGCACTCTGGAGAGCCTCCTCCATCAGTAATGGAGTAGCAACATGCTAAGATACACCCGTGATAGTATCAGAGCAATAGTACTGCAAGCCTACAAGAGATGAGGCAATTTTGGAATCACATGGTGAAATGCATGAAGTACTCTCTGGAGACTTCCTGGATGGCTCCGGAGGAAATTGAAGGTAGGGTAGCTGGATGACCATCTTTGTTGCATCCTCTAACTATGTTTGTTTTGTTTTTATGATACTGGGGATTGAACCCAGGGGCATTCTGCCTCCAAGCTACACCCCAGCCCCTTTTTATTTTTGTTCTTGAAACAGTCTTTCTAGGTTACTGAGAGTCTCCCTATGCTGCTGAGACTGTTCTTGAAGCTGTGATCCTCCTGTCTCAGCCTCCCAAGTACTGAAATTATAGATGTGCACCACCACATCTGGCCCACTGACTATTTAGAGAAGGAAAAACAAAAGTTTTGTTCTCAAGGGAACAATAATCCTCATTTGGTTAAAATAGTATACTGGGGTGTGAAGAAAAATTCCTTAGAAGCTAGTAAGTCCAAATGACTTGCTTAATGGGATATTTGGTAAATTGATTTTTAAATGAAGCTCATTCATGTTGTCTATTCATAACTCCATAAGTGAACATATGTCAGATTAAAATTGGCTACCCATTTGAAATCTTAATATTTTGAAATCTTAATATTTTTAGGCATACTAAAATATTAGTATGCCTAAGAGTCACCTGGGGCTTCCATGAAAGTTGCTGAATTCTGGATTCTAGAGACTATTATTATGAAGGCTTCGGGTTAGACCCAGGAATCTGTATTTTTAACCAGTTCCCTTAGGTTACTCTAATATAGGTGACCCATGGACCACATTTTAAGAAAACTTGCTCTAAGAATTCTGTATTAAAGTACTGATGTTATAAATAAAAACATATAGCTTTCTCCTGCAACAAAGCTTTGCATTTGAAATATTGTTCCACTGTTAGGAATGAGCTTTATACTGAATAGTTCTCTTGGGATCTACAAATAGTCCATGAGTTGAGATTTAGCAACCCAAGAGCTATTGTATCGCTGTCATTTTTCTTCATAGAAGTTCCTTAAACCTTGCAGAGGGAATTTCTTGTTGTTGGGGAAGCGAAGGTAACAAGAAATATGGAAGACAATTCTTATTTGATATTTCCTCCCTCACTGCAAGTGGAAACATAAGAGGAAGTCAAATGTCCACCATCCTTGAGACCAAGACGCAAAGTATTGCTTTGTGATTTTCTGAGAGAAGAGATTGCTATTTATCTTTGCATTTGCAATGCCCACATGTGACATTGTTTTATCAACAGCCTGGGACCAAACAGAATCTTGCTAAATATCTATCAAATATAGTGGATTTGGGGTAGTTTCTAGTGTGAACTTGTAATAACCCTAAGAAAGTAATAGATATATCCTAAATTCATAGCTCTAAGAGGGCAGAATAATTATCTCACCATTGTACACAGTAGGTAGTAAATAAATATTTAATAACTGAATAAGTATATGGATATATAGATGTTTACACACACACACACACACACACACACACACATTCTCACAACTTACAATAATATTTTCATGGCATCAAGTTTCCAAAGTAATGTTTAGCAACAAAACTTTCCCTTCTGAGGAAAGTTGTGCAGGGTTGCTCTAGATCGAAGCATGGTTGAAAGAGTAGGGATCAAAGACTCCTCTTTGCTCTCCAGCATTTTTCAACAATAAATAGCTCCAGAACCAATTCTCTTGCCACTATTTTAAAACCATTGGCCTATAGAATCTTCACAAGATCCTTGTACAGATTTTTACACATCCAGCTTTTATACCTTAATGTCATGGGTTATAAAAAAAATGAAATTTTGTGTGGTTATAATACAAGAATAATAATAATAAGCAAGAATGACTTTCTTTACAAGTGACATACATTTAAATCTTCTAGTTATAAGATGTGCATACCCTATACTTTATTTATAAAATCTAAAATAAAAATATTATTCTGTTTTATTACTATAGCTCTGTAGTATAATTCAAAATTCAGTATTGTGATGCCCTCCACATATTTCTTATTGCTGGGAATTGCTTTGGCTATTTTGGATCTTTTGAGATTACAAAATTGTGAGATATACACACAATGGAATTTTACTTGGCCATAAAAAAAAAGAACAGCATTGTGTCATTTGCAGGAAAATGGATGAAACTAGAGACTATTATGCTAAGTGAGATTAGCCAGTCACAGAAAGTGAAGAGTGATATATTTTTCCCATATGTAGAAGCTCAGGATATATTGGGATACAAGAAGGACTCTATATAAAGGAGGAGACAATCCAGTAGAGCAATGGAAAGGGTCTAGGGAAGAAAAAGAGGGGAGGGAGACTTGGTGAAGGAAACACTTCAAAAGATACTTTGTACATACACGGAATTTTCAATGACAAATCTCTATGTCATGTAGGAAAAGGGAGGGAGGGAGTTGGGATGGGGTGGGGAGAGCTCACAATGTGCTGTGTGTATGTCTCTCCCTATCACTTGGAAGTACATTATAACCTGTGATTATAATGCACCAATAAAAGTATATTTTAAAATATTGTGTGTATATAATTGGGAAGCATATCTATTTAAAACATTTAATTTCAATTTATCTTACAGATGCTTCTATCATAGCTTCTAGTTATTTATAGTAGAATATGATAGCTGTGATTTTTTTTTCCCCTCCACATTCTCTCACCAGATTTCTACTGGTGCTCTTAGTAAGTTGAAGGGAATAAAAATCACAGAACTCCCTGACTTCTGCTTCACTCATTAGTGTTCACCACCACCACCATCACCAGGTTGGCCAATTAGAGCACACATATCCCTAACTGCAGTGATTGGCTCAGTAATAGCATGTGATATGGGATCGATAGATCATTACTGCTCCAAAATAAAAACTCACCCAATGTTTTAGGAAAATCAACTATTAAGAACCTAAATGTACTTGGAGGATTTAGGTCTTATTTCTACTCTACTCCTTTGCTCTGAATGTGGGAGTCTGAGAATGTTAGTGAGAATGTTGCTTACAACCTGGGAGAAAGCCTGCCAGCATATTTAAGTCAAGGAGAAACAAGAGAGATAGATAGGGAGAGAACTGAAGATATCCAAACCGAAACTCTGGGTCTGGCTATGCCATACACATATTGTCTCTCCTCTGACTTACCTGTTGTACCCTTTTCTCTTAAAGTTAACTGAGTTTATTTCTGTCATTTATTTAAAAAAAAAAACCTTTAAAAGAAAACACTAATTATATTCAGAAGAACATGGGGAAATTATGAATTGCAAATAACCCTACATGGTAGGTAGGTGTGTGTGTGTGTGTGTGTGTGAGTGTGTGTGTGTGTTTGTGTGTGTGTAAAGAAAGAGAGAAAGAGAGAGATCACATGGTGAGAGAGGAAGCGAGACTGCAGTAGGGCAGGCTTGCTCTTTCATAACAACTGCCTAAATGGAAACTAATCCACTCTCATAAGACCTACCACACTCTGACATCAGCATAAGTTCCTTCACAAGGGTGCTCATGACTCAATCACCTCCCACTAGTTCCTACCACTTAAAGGTCCCACCACCTTTCAATACTGTTACACTGGGGATCAAGCTTCCAGCACAAGAATCTATGGTTTGAATTTTATCTAAACCACAGCAGATTGGTTTATCTAAACCAATCATGCACAAAGAAGTTGAATATGAGTCTATAGCTTTGGAAGACAGAAGGGTTAGTGTATGGGGACAATACTAACTACAAGAGGTCCTAGGAACTGGCTAAATCTTCTCTAAGGGGTCTACCACAGACTTAAAGGGAGAGGAAATATAAAGTAAGTTCTAAGCTCTATAAGACACTTCCTGTGTGACCATTAGCATGTTACATGGCCTCTTCAAGACTTAGTTTCCTCATGAATAGCATGGAGACAATGCTCCCAATTTTATTTGGCTGTTGTAAAGAATAAATGAGCTAATATTTTTTTTTTCAGTACTGGGGATTGAACCCAGGGGCATTCTACCTCCGAGCCTCACCCCAGCCCTATTTTTTTAAATTCTTTATTTTGAAACAGGTTCTCATTAAGTTGTGGAGGGCCTCACTAAATAGCTGAGGCTGGCCACAAACCTGGGATTATGAGAGTGTGCCACCACATCTGGCTTGAGCTAATTCTCATTAAAGAATTTAGCACAGAGCCAGGTGTGGTAGCACACGCTTGTAATCTCAGTACTTGGGAGGCTGAGACTGGAGGATCCGAGTTTGCAGCCACCCTCAGCTACTTAGTGAGGACCTCTGCAACTTAGTGAGACCCTGTTATCAAAAATAAAGAATAAAAAATAGGGCTGGGGGTGTAGCTCAGAAGTAGAATACCCCTGGGTTCCATCCCCAGTACCACACACACACACACACACACACACACACACACACACACACACAAAGAATTTAGCACAGTGCTTGGTATGCACTGAGTCCTAATTAAATATTCTTAACATTATAAATATGCTTTTAATAATTTTAAATTAACAAATAATAAATATAAATAATAAATGATTTGAAAATTAAAAACAAAGTGGTTGCAGTAGTTTGCAATCCCACCAACAATGTATTAGGGTTCTCACTTCTCCACACCCTCGCCAGCAGTTGTTGTTCATGTTTTTTATGATTGCCATTCTGATTGGAGTTAGGTGAAATCTCAAGGTAGTTTTGATTTGCATCTTTCTGATTGCCAATGATGTGGAACATTTCCTCATACATTTATTGCCATTTGTATTTCTTCTTTTGTGAAGTGTCTATTTAGATCCTTTGTCCATCCTAAGGCACATGATGTACTTACACAATTATATCAAGGTCACTCACTGAAATGAACTTGAGAGGGAGGGAGGGCGAGGGAGCTGGGTGAGAATTGGGGAAGGAGTCAGATGAGAAATGTGTACACATATGTCATTATCAATTTGTACCTAGCAAAGATGTATACATACAAAGCACGAATTACTACAATAAAAAAAATAAAATTAAAAACAGAATATATAGACAAGAATATTTAAATATATAAAACACCTATATTCCCAATAGCTAGAATGTAACACTGTTAATATTTTAGTTGAGACTCTTCTAAAGAGAGCCATTTTTTTTTCATTTCTGAGTTAGGGTTAAAAAGCTTTTGCAACTATTAGAATATAAGCAGTAAGGAGCTAGAAAAACTTCAAGATTTGGGACCATTAGTAAATGGACATGTTATTAGTTGATATAAGAAGAAATAAGAATGAAAGAAAAAATATTTGAAGAGAGTAAAAGATATGTTTGATCAGGGATGTATTAATTTTAATGGATATGGGACAATCTGTTATTTATCTAGAAATATTATTGCTTAATTTCCTAACTGTTTGTACTGATACAACAATACCACTGACGAAAAAATTATTTTTTTAAAATTACATTTCTCTGGCTAATCTCATTTAACATAATGTTCTCCAGGTCTTTCCATTTTCTTGCAAATGACACAATTCTGATCTTTATTGCTGGGTAGAATTCTATTGTGTATATTTCCCATAATTTTGTAATCCATTCATCTATTGATGGATACCTAGGTTGGTTCCATAATTTGGTTGTTGTGAGTTGTGCTGCTATGAACATGAGTATGTATATATATTACTGTAGTTCTCTCATTTTGCACCCTTTGAAAAGATACCTAGGAGTGGTATAGCCATATAGTATGGTAGATCCATTCCCAGTTTTCTGAAGAATCTCTGCACTCATCTCCATAGCAGGGGCATATGTTTTCTCTAATATGCACAAGTTAGGGAGTAATTGGGATACCAAAGTAACTCCAGATAATGGAGGAGAAACCTCACTGGAGCCAGGGAATTGGTCTAAGGGAAGGAGACGAAGAAGACAGAGGATCATTAATGGAAATGCTACCATCGGCGATGTGTACATATGTGAGTATACTAATGTCATTCTCAGTACTCTGTATTGGGAGGGAGGAAAACGGAGAGGTAGGGGTAGGGAGAGCCACCAAGTGCTGTGTGCATGTCACTGTCAACATGATGTACATTATGATGTGAGATTATAATGCACCAATAAAAGCATATAAAAATTTCATTTCTCTAGTTCTAGGGGCTGAGAAGTTCAAGATCAAGGCACCAGCAGGTTTGATGTCTCGTGAGGGCCCCATTATCTGCTTATTAGATGATGCCTTGAACACTGTGTCATCACATGACCAAAGAGACCAAAGGGCAAAAAAAGGGAACCCAAACTAGTTCCCTCTGGCCTTTTATAGGCATGAATCCACTCATGAAGGTGGAATCCTCATGACTTAATTACTTTCTAAAAGGCCCTGCTTCTTAATACTAGTGAGTAAGTTTCAACATGAATTTTGGAGGAGACACATTAAAATCATAGCACTTCATTATTCTAATTATACATATGACAAATAATTTCTCAAATAAGATTTAGACATCTCAGATAACTTAATAATGGAAGAGGAATATCCTATTTAGGGGATACAAATATTCTGATCACAAAAAAGTATATTTGATATTAGTACTTAAAGTATCATTTCACAGTTCTGTCTCTTATGATCTTAATTAATGTAAATCAACCACTATCTCCCCCCTGGCCTAGAGCCTAGAGCCTCTGCTCACACTCTAAAGCCTATGCTCATTCCAGAGAAAGGATCACTATTGAATGCACAAGAATTTCAATGAAAAAAATTGTTCTTTCTTTCTATTGCATATATATATATATATATTTAATTTTGTGACTTTCTTAAGTCAAACATGCACATACACAGTAAAAAACAATGCTCATAATTATTGAAAGTAAAATAATTAATATCACAGTTATAGCTTACTTTGCAAAGGCCTTATATTAAAGATCCAATAAATGATTTCATACAGCCTTCACAGTAACCCTTGAAAGGAGAGTTATTGTTATCTCTACTTTTCAGGTGAAGAATCCAAGATTTGGAGAGAGGTCAGGTGTTTTGTCTATGGTCACATGACTTGTAAGTGGTAGAGTCAAAATTTGAAACAGGAGGTCCAATTCCAAAGCCCTCTTATGACTTCCCCAGTAGAGATATCATGTCTGATTGATGCTGCCCTCAAGTTGAGCCTGTCCTAGACTTTTATTTAGAAAATAATTAAGCTGTAAGTTGGAGATCACTGTGCAAAGAAAAGTACACTTCTTACTTGCAAGAGTGAGGACCAGATTTAGTAATGAGGTGATCTTACTCATATGCTGTCCCAGCACAGCTTGGCCTCTATGTCAGTGGCTTTTAAACATTTTTTATTTGATTGTGACCAACAGCAAGTAACAGTACTTGCTGTAACACACAGCAGGTGTGTGTGTGTGTGTGTGTGTGTGTGTGTGTGTGTGTGTGTGATTGTGCAGATTTCTAGGACTTACTTTGTACCCTTTGACTAACACTTCTGTTTTATTCTTCCACCCTCCCCCTGCTTCCTGTAAGCAATATTCTACTTTTAACTTTTATTGAGTTTTTTTTAGATGCCTCATGAAAGTGGGATCAGGTAGTATTTGTCTTTTTGCATCTGGCTTATATTATTTAGCATAATTTCCTCCAGATTCATCTGTATTGTTGCAAATGGCAGACTCTCCTTTTTTTCATTAAAGGCTGAATAATGTTCCTTTGTATGTATGTTTTTTCTTTATTCATTTACCCATCAATGCATATTTAGCTTCCTTTTGTTTTGACTATTGCAAATAATAATGAAACGAACCTGTGTGTACAGCTATCTCTTTATGATCATGATTTCAATTCCACTGAATATATATCCATAAGTAGAATTTCTGGATCACATGATAGTTATATTTTTAATATTTTTTGTGGTACTAGGGATTGAACCCAGGATTGTTCTCCCTCTGAACTACACCCTCACCTCAATTATATTTTTTCTTTTTAAAACAGGGTCTCACTAAGTTGCTGAGGCTGGCCTCGAACCTACAATCCTCCTCTTAGCCTCTCAAGTACTGGGATTAAAGATGTGTGCCACTATGCCCAGCTTATTTTTAATTTTTGATGAACCTTCTTACTTTTTTTCATAGTGGACACACCAACCTACATTCCCACTAACAGTATATGAATGTTCCCTTTTCTCTACATCTTTACCAACGCTTGTTATTTGTCTTTTCAATAACAGCAACACTAACAAGGTTAAGATGATATATTTCATTGTGGTTTTGATTTGCTTTTGGATTTCCCAAACTAATGAAGCTTTATAAATAAAATATTTAGAGCTCTTTTTATGTCATTCATACCTCAGTAAAATTAATTAAATATATATTTAATAAGAATTAAAATACATATTTTCAACAAAGTATATATATTATATAATATGTATATATTTACATTTCTTTCCAAGACATACACACATAAACACATACAGAGATAAATACCTAATAAAACTTAGGAAAAGACTACTTACTCAAACATGTGATAAAACTTTTATGTCAGGTGTGGTGGCACATGTAACCCCAGTATTTGGGAGACTGAGACAGTAGGATTGCTAGTTTGAGGCCAGTGAACAGCAAGTTAGTGAGACCCTGTTTCAGAATAAAATAAAAAAATCCTAGGGTTGTAGCTCTGATGGAACTCCCCTGGGTTCAATCCTCAGTACCCCACTACCACCACTACCACCACACACACACACACACACACACACACACACACACACACAACTTTTGTCACTTATAAAAAATAAACATTCATTATTTGGCAATAATGTCTTTGAAATAACCCATTCCCTTATGATTCCATATAGATAAATTTGTACAAACAAAATAGGAATATAAAACAATGTGACATATAAGCATTGTTAAAATGATAGTATTCATCACGTCTATTATCCAGTAACTATACATATATGTATACAAATATTTTTGTACAGTTTCCAGTTTTATGTGCATCCTCTGAAAATATTTGACTAGGCTTTTACTAAGTGGGAAAAATACATTTGGGGCTATACTAAAATATAAACTATGTGACTCATATAAAATTCAATGTTAGGGAAAGAGGGATAATATTAAATAAATAAGCAGTTATCCTTCAAACTAAGGATTTTCCTTTGGTATAGATACAGCTTCAATCTTGAGCTATAAACAGTGGATTCAAACAGGAGCCCAAGATGAAAATAAAAATCTAAGGTCCAGATGCTGTGATCACAGGGGATACTTGTTTATTTTTAATTCTGAAGTATAAAATCATTCCCTTTCCCTGAATTTTTTCTATACCCACAAAAATTCTCATAATCAGTACTTTCTGTCTGTCTTGTTTTTTGCACATCAAGTAAAGGAACTGAGTTCCATACCTGAGTTGATATAGTGAATCCTGGGAAAACATATAACTGAATTATATCTGCTAAATCTTAAGCTAATTTGGTCCTCATTTCTGAGGAATTAAAAGTTGTGCCATCACAGGAGGCTGGTAAATGCTAAACAACAGCAAGAAGGCTTCTTCTCTGTGGGACTTCTCTGAGTCATTAATCTGATGATGTCAAGTGTCATTTTCTCAGATGGTAATAGAGTAAGCAGAAAATTTTATTAATTTTTTAAAAGAATGCTTCCTGGAATTAGCATCCAGCAGATTCACTTTAGGAAGTAAATAGTATACCAAACTATGTTGCTTCCAAAAAAGAAAGGATTTGATCGATCTAGAACCAGTGCAATGACATGATCACAATCTGCCAGAATATGGTTCAGGCCAGGTGGCGGGTAACGCATCAAACATGCTCAGCAATTCTGAGTACAAGTAAGGAGTCTTTATTGATTTTCTCTGGTTGCTTGACAGCCTGAGCCCATGGGTGATGTAGGGCTACAAATCCCATCAAATCCACAGGAACTTTTCGACAGACTGTGTCTGCCTCCTATGCTACAGTGATGTGATTGAACCCTTCTTGGGTTTATGCATTGATTATAAGCTTGGATAACATACTAGTGCAATTTCTAACTTGCTATAAAAGGGCCCTACAGAGAAAAATAAAAAGCAAAGGACCAAGGGAATTGTCTTTTTCTCTGGTGCATGTTTATCTTTTTTGTTTGATAGTTACTTTTGCTAAATATGTAGTTTTATTATGTCTTAATTATTTTTAAATAAACTTTCATTATTTTATCACTATTTTTCCTGAAAATTATAGTAAAAATTTCTAACAGTATAAAATCATATCTAATAAAAAACTGTTTCACACAACTTCCCTATCACATCTGTCTTCTTTTTCAAAGTCAACTACTAAAATCAGTTCCTTGGAAATTCTTTTAGATGTGCATTATGTATATACAAACATATATACATGAGTATTTATGGATCTCCTTTCAAGGAGGTACATATGTAGAGAATTACTATACAAAATCCTTTGTTCTTTATGTTTTGAAAATTTCCTGAAGATCTTTCGCTCATAATATATTACATCTCAAGTAAAATACCAAATTCAACAAACTAGATTGCTCTCTTAAGAAATACAGCCATATTTACTGATATCACATAACCAACTATTTTGTAACACCATGACACCATTCTGTAATCCTCAGGTAAATAAGATGAGTGATTGTACTAGATGTATATCCTGTGCTGTTCAATATAGTAGCCAGTAGCCACATGTGACAAGGCTGAATTGAAATATATTATAAGTAAAAATTATACATTAGATTTTGAAGAGTTAGAATAAAAAAAGATTGTAAAACATCTTGGTAATATTTAAATTAGTTACAGACTGAAATGATAATATTTTGGATTCATGGAGTTTAATAAAATATATTAAAGTTAAATCATCAGTTTTCTTTTTAAATTTTTAATGTGGCTAAGTGTATCAAGTAAGTGCACATTGGAAGTTCTTTTATAGGATGGATATTAAGCCTAAGACAACCCTATATTTATAAGTGGCTGGCTTCAATATGGCTGTGAAACATGAATTTGCCTTGTTTGCATCTGAGGACTATCACCTAGTCTGAGAAGTCTGTGGTCTAGTGGAAAGAAGATCATAGTTTGTGTGTGAGGTCTGAATTAAAGCGCTGATAAATAACTGCTTATGTTATTTAACCTAAACTTTCTCAACTTTAAACTAAGAGTATATCATTTGACCTTAAGTCCAGTGAGCATCAAGTGAGAAAAAGATTATTGAGTGATTTAAGTATCCTTTAATAGTTGCTTGAATCTGTGTATTTTATTATTTATTTATTTATTTATTTATTTATTTATTTATTTATTTATTTATTTTGCGGTACTGGGGATTGAACTCAGGGGCATTCTACCTCCGAGCTACACCCCCAGCCCTATTTTTTATTCTTTATTTTGAAACCGAGTCTCACTAAGTTACGGAGTGCCTCAC
This sequence comes from Graphiurus murinus, assembly GCA_004027655.1. Classification (NCBI taxonomy): domain Eukaryota; kingdom Metazoa; phylum Chordata; class Mammalia; order Rodentia; family Gliridae; genus Graphiurus; species Graphiurus murinus. Next base: position 57,066 of record PVLC010003358.1, on the reverse strand, counting down.
TAGGTAGCTGAGGCTGGCCTCGAACCCGGATCCTCCGGTCTCAGCCTCCCGAATGCTGGGATTACAAGCGTGCGCCACCACGCCCGGCGAATCTGTGTATTTTACAAAGGAACTAGTAGTATTATTGGAAATTCAAATTTAGAAGCTACTTTAGAAACCATAAATCTAATATACTATTTTCCTTTCCTTAGTTACCTCTGCCTGATTTTACAAGTGGGGAAACTGAAGCTGAGCTTAATTGAGGAAGTAAAAACAAATAGTAACTAGTTGGTTAATAGTAGATTTAGTATTCGAATCTAGGCCTCATTTCCCCCATTTCTTCAGTGAACATCTGAATGGGTTCCAATCCATTCATATGTTTAAGACACAAATATTAAGTATCTATCTATCAGGACCCAGGATTATGAAAGATTCAAATGATAGGAACAGCCAAAATTCATTGATAACATACTGCATTGGACATGTTATAGCATTTATCTAATTTAATCCAGGATTCTTGAGATGGGCACTATTTGTAAAGTAGAAAACCTAGACTGAATGAGACTAAGTACACTGCTCAATGTCACACAGCTAATAAATGACAGAGCACAGGTTTCAACTGTTCTCCTCAATTTAAAAGCCTTTGCCCTCATTCTCGTGCATTTTGACTAAAGGGGCTCAAAAGCTGTCAGGGAAGGAGTCAGGTCAACCAAACAGCAATGTGTCGTGTGGTTCATTGCCTAATAAAGGTATGTGTAAGGTTCTCAAGGAGCCCAGGAAAAATTTGAATTGCCCCTCTACTTCTCCAATCTTTCCCATCCCAGAAAATGGCACCTCCACAATCAATTTCACTTAAACCTGAGCGTCGTCCTGGTTGCCCCTTTCAGTCACCCCAGCATCACCCACGTCAGTCCTACCTCAGCTGCACATCCCAGAATCATTCTGCTTCTCTTCACCTGCATTATTATTGTGGTCATCACTTCCTGCCTCCCACCACAACCATGGCTCTGTGCCTAGAATATTAAAATGCCTACTAATTAGCTGCGGATCATCTTTTGCCCTCCATACACAAACCTTTCTCCACCAAGCAACCGGAGTGATCGTTCTAAATTGCAAATCTGATTATGCCTTTCCCTTGAGTCAAACCTGCAAATGGTTTTATATTAACCTTAGAATAAAAGCCACATTCTGTACATGCCCAACTCGCCCCTGCTTCCCCCCACCCGACTGCCAGTTCATGCCACCTTGCTCACTTTGCTTGAGCCACATTGGCTGCCTGTGAGTTCCCATAGCAAACCATGCTTTTTCTCTTCCCAAGCCTTGGCTCATGCTCCTGATTTTGGTGTCCTGGTCTTGTTTTTTTTTTTTTTTTTTTTTTTTTTTAATACGACCAACTCCTACTTATATTGTTGTTTCTGCTTAAATGTGAACTTTACTGAGAGACCTTTGCTGGCACCTCAAAGCAAGTTCCCACTGTTGCTTATCCTCACAGCATTTTTGCTAAACTGAAAACACATTTCTGTCTTTAGACATGCTTATTGGATTCACTGGGCTGCAAACTGCATGGAAGAAGGAATCTTGGGGAATATAGTTGCCCTCTGAATACCCAATACTTTGCCTTATGACTGGTGCCTAGTAGATGTTTAATAAATGCTTGCAGACTGAATGAATGAATGAAAATTAATTTTTATTGTAGGGATAAAAGATATTCCACAAACCTACTTTAGTCATTCTCAATTCTCCCTGTTTGTTTGAGTTGTTACATTTCTTTGGCTTTCATGATCCTGTTAGAAAAATTATAGGTAGCTCATTGTGCAGTTCCCCAGCATTGGAAATGGCAATGTCCAGTGCTTGCAGTGCTCACAGTTTGGGTGATTTGCTTTCGATGTAGTCCTGCAGCCATGCAATATGGGTGGTTCTCATAAGTAAAAACTGCCAGAGAAATAAATCAGCAAGAGCTGGAAGCGTGCTGCCTTCATTCACACACAGCTGTTTTCCTGGCTCTATTCAATTCTTACTCCCTGGCCACCTAATTCAACCAATCATTTTCTCAAGAGAATAGCACAGTAGTTGGTATTTAATAAGATACACAATTCTTTCCCAGAAACAGACAACATCTGAGCATCTGAGTTGCATTTTTACTTCACTACAGTTGTTTATTCCTAGACTAGGAGTTATATGCTAACCAAGCTGCTAAGACCCCAGCATAGTAAAATCTAGAGCTATTGATTGTTATTGTTTAACAACACATAACTTTCTACTTCTGTTACCTACTTTCTAGACTCTCCTCCAGGATAACAGGGCAGGAATGGCAGGAAATAAAAGAGAACATGTGGGTACCTGTTGGTGACATGAAATTTACTAAATACTTTACACGTTGCTTCTTCCATCTTTTTTTTGGGTGTGGTGGTAGTACTGGGAATTGAACCAAGGAAGTTCTATCTCCAAGCTACATTCCTAGCCCTATTTTTATTTTTTATTTTTGAAACAAGGTTTCTCTGTGTTACTGCACACTGCTGGCCTTAAACCTGTGATCCTTCTGTCTCAGCCTCCCAAGTACTGAGATTACAGGCATGTACCACCATTTCAGGCTGCTTCTTTCATCTTCAGAAAGAAATCAAATAAACATGATCATTACCATTTATTCCCATCTTGTGTTGAAAAATCAGAGAACTTCATTAACTCACCCAAAGTCACCCAAATGGTCAAAAACAGATCTGGAATTTGAAATCATGTCTGTATTCTTCTGAAATCTACTCTCTCTGAGGAGAAAAAAGTGACATTCAAGTTTGTTTTGAATTTTCTGGTTACTAAATTAGTTCAAGTTTTGGTCAAAGAGAAACTAAAATTATGCCCTTTAAATGGTATTCCTAGAACATTTGGGTAGCAGCTGGAAAACATTCATGCTTATCTTCATCCAGGACTGAAATAAATCAGGTAAATTTTTAATATGGAATCTAGTTTGAAAGAAATATGACATATTTTGTCCTTATTTACTTAGGACTTCTTTTCCCTTTGGATTTTTGAAAGCTGCTGATTTGGCAAGGAGCAGTATATAATAGATAGATGAGTGGTCCAGGACAAAGAGAACCACAGGTAGAGACAACCTATACAGGACAAGAGTGGCAGTGAGTTGGTCACACTTTCTAGATTTGGGACAAGTTGTACCACAAATATAAACATTGTTTTATGGATTGAATGTCTACTACAAACATTTCTCAGCACTGGTGATACCCAAACAGCCCCCCCATCAAAGGAACTCTTTAACAAATTTCGTGGCTCTGTGTCTCACCAGATACCAGGTAGCTGACTGCATGAGAGAGAGGTGGAGATGACCTTTCTCCAAGACTGTCTCCTGCAGACAGTGGGTATTGAAAACAGAATTGGGGGCTCATAGACTAGATGTGGGCTCATAAAGAAAAAAGGTTTGTTTTTGCTCATGGTTCTGGTCCCAGGTCAAAGGGCCCCATCTGGCAATAGTCTTCTTGCTGGCAGAGTTCTGAAGTAGCAGAGAGCATCATGTGGCATGAGATGGAGAACACCCAACAGATCTAACAAACTTAACCAAACTGGCTTTTATAGCAGACTCACTCATGAGATCATCCAATGATCCACTAATAAATTAAACAGATCAATCCATTCATAAGGACAGAATCCTAATAACTTCTTAAAGGCCCCACATGGAGTCCCCTTTCAATTCCTCCTAATGGGGATTAAATATTAACAGGAGTTTCAGAGGGGACAAAGCATATCTAAAGATATCAGTACATGAGTAGTTTGGAACAAAGGCTGTGCTGCTGTGTTATTAGCAACAGTAAGCAGACTAAGATTGTGCTATGTATGGGATCCTACTCTGAATACATAATTTCTCAGAGCCCAGATTTCCTCACCTGTAAAGTGGGAATGGCAGAAAGACATTACCTATCATGGTGGTGAAGATTAAATAGGATAGTGAAGGGAAGTACTTGGATCAGAGAATACAATAAATCATTATCTAGTCACTCCCTCCTTATCTGGAAAAACTCAGCGTCTTTCACCTTTTATACTCTCTGTTCAGTCTCCTTGCGCTACATCTCCACACCTCCTAATGATCCCATTCCAGGCTGAAGATATGAGCTCCCACGAGACCTCTAATTCTCAGAGTTTCTGGATAAATCTGGGTCAAATTTCTCCCTTCTATGTCTTATCCAGTCTTGGAGTTTTGAGATCCTTTGTGTTCTCCTAGGAATATATGTTCTGGCTGAAGCCATGGCTGGGTGACGTAGGAGAACTTTCCAATTAAAACCTGAAAGCAGCTTCCCTTGACTGAAGCTGCGGCAATAAACTCAATCCGCCGTCCTCTATTGTGCTCCTTGGTGCAGGAATCGGCTGTGATTGTCTCAGTCATTCCTTGTCACTCATTCACTCTTTGCCTGGTACAATATAGGCCTTGGGGACACAACAGTAAACAAGGTAGGGATTTACAGAGGAAGACACTCCGGTCCATCTCCCCCATACTCCCTTCCTGGCCTGGCCCATCATTCACAAACTCTGCATGAGCCCAGTATTTACTTTGGGGCTACTGGCTCAGTTCTCAGCCACTGATTTCCCTCTCAGCATATTCAACTCAATTACCCTTACATCTAGCCTACTGACTTCTGACTGGTGCAGTGATTCTTTTCTTTCAATGGTGGCTATCAATGGCTTCCTGGAGTATTTTCCAAGCTGGTTTTCTGACATTTACCTGTTTATATAAGTAAAACAGTGATTTGAACAAAGCTAAACATCTTTCTTTCCTTTTATATTTCTTTCTAATTTATTTGTTTGTTTATTTAGTGTGTATGTGGTACTGGGGATTGAACTCAGGGGCATTCTACCTCTAAATTACAGTCCCTTTAAAAAAATTGTTTTGAAACAGGGTCTTGTTAGGTTGCTGATACTCTAAGTTGCTGATGCTGGTCTCAAACCTGAGATTCTCCTATTTCAGCCTCCCAAGTACTGAGATTACAGGCATGTCCCATCATGCCTGGCTCACAGCCAAACACGTTTCTTTTTGATTACTTAGGAACTCTGAAAGTAACATATTTTTAATCTCTATTATTTTCCTTGTAGTTTTTCTCCCATTTAACTTGATTGAGCCACTGTTTTGTGTGATATACCACAGGCTTTGATTCAGATGTGTCCCTAGAAATTCTTGTATTAGAAGTTTAATCCTCCAAATCCAAGTCATACATTAATGGTACTCAGAGGTGAGATCTTTGGGAGGTAATTAGGATTAAGTGAGGTCATGAGGTGGAATACTGAGGACTAGTTACTTTATAAGAAAAGAAAGAGAACCCAGAGCAAGCAAGCTTGCTCTTCCTCACTGTGTGAAGCCCTGCACTGCCTGGGGCATCTGCAAAGAGTCCTCATCAGCAAGAAGGCCCTCACTTAATGTGGCCCCTCAACCTCAGGCCTCCAAAAGAGTAAAATGAAGCCAGGCGTGGTGGCGCACGCTTGTAATCCCAGCATTTGGGAGGCTGAGACCGGAGCATCCGGGTTCGTGGCCAGCCTCAGCTACCTAGTGAGGCACTCCACAACTTAGTGAGACTCGGTTTCAAAATAAAGAATAAAAAAAAAAAAAATAGAGCTGGGGGTGTAGCTCAGAGGAAGAATGCCCCTGAGTTCAATCCCCAGTACCGCAAAAAAAAAAAAGAGTAAAATGAATAAACATTAATTCCTTATAAATAATTCGGTCTGTGGTACTCAGTTACAGCTACCGAAAATAGACCAAGGTACCTTGCCTATCAACAACTCCCCAAATAATTATTTTTTCCCTGAAAACTCAGTTTCATAAGTAATAATGTAACAAAACACAGACTGTCAGTTTCTACAATTGCAAGAGATTCCATCTTGTAAAACCACAGCATACTCCACTCCCCAGGAGCCCAGAGCACTGATCTCAAAGACATACCCTTACTTGGACTTTCCCTCCTTCCTCCTCTCACTTTCCTGCCCTCTTCTCTCCTGACTTCCGGAGTCACTGTGCTAAATCCTCTGTCACTGATTGTGGTCAAGCTCAAATTAAGACAAAACATTAAGTATCCTAATTGATATAGAATGTAACTGATACCTGACATTATACCAAACACCCTTCTATGATTTGATATATTTATTGTAAATTTGCTATAATATATTAAAATAATTTCTGTTCTCAGTTTCTTCACCTATAAATTGGGGATATGAATAATTCCTATATCACAGGAGTTTCTGAGGTTTTTAAGGAGACATTGCATGGTAGTGCACTTAATAAAATCTGCCATATAAAAAGCAATTTAAACTGCTACCAATTACTGCCTACTAGTGCCATTTTTATTATGAGATTAAGGTTAATGTGACATATGGGCCTCTATTAACCTTCTTGACTGAAATATTCTTTGGCCTTTCAACCAATCTTTAGTACATACACCCAGCCCTAATCCCCACACCACATACACAGGTAAAAATAAGTGAAAACACCAGATGTATGCCATGTTACTTGGGCAAATTTCACTTTCTTTTATTCTTTTACCCAACATTTTATTTGCATTTATTTTTGCAGAAAAAAGAGAAAGCAGAGAGCTGAGCAATCTCTGTGAGTACTCAACATCAAAAGGTTTTGCAGAAAAAAAAATTAGGTGTTGTGAAAGGATTTAAAGAAGAATCAGTTACTGAGTAGGTAAAAGATCAAGAAGAGAGGGGTTCATCTCAGCTTAATGGATAGCAGTGAAAGAGGGAACAAAAGCAAAACCCAGATAAGAAGATTAAGGAGTAGCCAAAGTTGGATAAAGGGAAGGAAATTAAATCAGAAATACAGGAAATCAGAAAGATTTGTAGGTATCTCAGAATGTCAAGGAGGCCTAAAATTGAACCCATGAAGGCTGTTTCTTGGGGAAAAGTAAGAGGCAGGCATAATAGTACAGGATACTCAAGCTGAAAGGGATTTAACCCAAGCATTCCATTTTCTGAGTAAAGAAACTGAGGCCCAGGGTGAAATGCTCACTACTTTCTCAAGGCTACATCACTAGTAAGTTGTCCAATAAGAGCGAACCTCAACCTTCTCACTTTCAGCTTAGTGATTGGTTCTACTCTATTATTTCTGATAAAGGACCTTAATGAAAGGGAGTGATTTAATCTAACTGGCAAATGAGGCATATGATTAGCAAATTAGATCATCTGAGCATTTAAAAGGATAATCATTAATAAATCTTGTTACAAAAAAAAGTTTACTTGGAATTGTTTATAATCACACAAAAATTGGAAATAATCTAATTCTTCATTCATAGAAGTATGGTTAAATAATAATGTTGCAACTATAAGAATAATCCTTTTAAAATAAGGTTCTTAAAGGATTTTGATGACTTCAAAAGTTTATATGATGCTGAGGGAAAGATTAATATGTACAAAATTATAACAACAGTACAATTTCAGTTATGGAGAAATATTGAGAATGAACACACCTGAACATACTAATAGTGGTCATCACTGTGTGGATGAATTTTATTTTCTTATTTACTGACTTTTTGTCTATATTTTCCACAATAAAAATCTATTTCTTTACTAGTCAGAAAATAATTAGCCATTTTAACTTTTTTTTTGGTTTGAAAAGAATTCTTGGAAATTATAACACATCTTGGTATTATAATAAGAGATCCTATTGTTACTACTTTCAGAATGAGGATGATATTTTAATATTCTTTTTAACTACTACAGATTTACCTTCTTTGAAAATAACTCCTCACTCTGTGTAATAAGTTTAAACATTCTAATCACTACATCAGGTGATAAATGGCTTATGTTATAGATCTGATTCATTCATTCCTACATATATTTATTCAGCTAGCATTTACTAACTACCAGATATTTGCTGTTCTAGGATGATGCCTTTGTCCTCAAGAGGTGCCTTTACCTTTTGAGTGAAGAAGACAAGTTAGGAGCAAATGAGCAAATTAAAAATTTTACAGTGTGATAGAATAGGAATAATACAAGCAGATTGGTATGATAGGATACAGTATTCAAGGGTGGACATACTTCTTGGCACTGCATGGTCAGGTAAAGCCTCTGTATTGGATGCTGTGGGACATCATCCTGAGGACCAAAAGCTCTCATTCCCCCAGCTTCTGGGATGTGGGCTTCCATGGGCTCACAGTAAGTCACTCTGGGAACTGTTCTTTGTTGATGAGAGTTGACTCATCCACATTATTCCCCCTCCCCAGGGGCATCCTTCATACAGTGCCTGATTGATATTGCACTGGATGGCCCCCTTGCCCCAATATGCTGATTCTGAAATGCCACCCCTGCAGCAGAGCTTCCTGTAAGATGGGCTGATGCTTCTGTTCTGAGTGCCTTGCAGTTTAACTTCCAAACTTGCTGATCCCTTTCACAGGTATCATCCCAAGAGCATTCCCTTACCCAATTCCTATAAACATGTTGGCCCATCAGAACCCGCTGCTCAAGAATCATGCCTCAAAACAACTTTTCCTTGGACAGCAAGTATGATTTGAAATATAGAGGATGAGAAGGAGTTGGCCAGAAACAAAAGTCCTTAAAGCAGGAGGGAGCTTGTGAATTTCAAGAAAAAGAAATGAAATTACAATGTCTTTCTTACCTAAATTCACACAGCCAGAGAGTAATGGAATAAGGATTAAAACCTGGATATACCTGGCACTGGAGTCTGTGTTCTTTCTGAAAAATTATGATTTTCCCACAGATAATAAGGATCTTTATTGAGGGAAATGCAAGTATTCTACTTTAATCATAAAACATTAGCTCTGCCAATATAATCACTGAGTTGTAAGTTCTTTGAATTGGCTCCTTAGATACCTCTGTGACTTTGTTCTTAAAGTATCATTATTTTAAGTATCTTAGTAGTTTAAGTATATCCAATTAAACGTTCTTTCATATTATCTGCATGAATCGGTAGGAAGCATTTGAAAATCTTGAACACACCATTAATTCTACCTGCAAATTATTTGAATATATTCATATGTAGATAATAACTGTATTAGGTACTTGCCTTAGTCATGTTATTAATTTAAAAATTAACCTGAGTTTTATTTTCTGATCCTAGAAAATAGATTTCATAGATGTTTTCATGGTGCACCAGGAATAATTAAGCGAATTTGCTGCTGGTGATCATCAAAAGGCCATTTATCTAGATTTAGAAAAATAACATCATAAAACCTGCTGTGTTTTTTGAGCTCTAACAGTTTACTCTTTGCTTTCAGTGGCCTTACATACTTCATCTGAATTTACTAATTCATTCATTCATCCATTCATCAAACATTCCATTTATTCCATAATATTAGTGTGGCACATTCCATATGCCAGGCACTGTGCTGATCATTTGGAATATATAGTACGGTGAACTTCCTTCTTGGCAAATTAAAATTTAATGGGAAGAGGAAGGGAGATTAATAACATAAGCCCAACAGTGAACTCAGCGTTACATAGTGAGCGCTTGTAAAAAGCAGAACAGATTTCTATGAGTTCTATGAACCGCATCTGGACCTGGAATGGAGGGAGGTGAGAGGTAATGGGGTTGAATGTGCTGGAGTCAGGTAGAATGAGGGAAGGTTTTCTTAAGAAGTGAAATGTGAGCTGAGATCTTAGATGATGGGGACCAAAGTGTGAAAACTCCCTTTGGTAGGAGGGAGTATGGTGTATTAAAGAATCTGAAAGAAACCAATATGCTTGAGCTTTGACAAATGAACAGAAAGGAAAATGAAGCTGGAGAAGTAGGCAGGGGTAAGAGGATGGGAAATTTGTAATATATATTGAGTCCTTATGGTTTTTTATATAGCAATGGGAGCCATCAAATCCCTTGGGTCTCATATTAGCTTCTGGATCTAAAAGTGAACAATGGCTCACATCCAGTGGAGGATTATATGTGATTAAATGATATGATAGCACAGTACTCTAAATGCCATGATGGAGACAAGTAAAGTATGCAGTGAGGCTGCAATGGAGGGCACCTAACTCTTATTCGGGACCAGGGAAGCTACTTAGAGGAAGCATTGACCAAAATAAGTCTCAAGGATATACATCTCATATGCATGATTGCCTACAGCAAACCAGCCTGTCCAAATATATTGGCAATTTCTCTTGGGCAAATGTGTCTCTGGCCTCAGACTCATGATTTTGTTGCTGTCTACATGACTGTTCCCTATGGAATCAAAATACCAAAGATAATAATATTATTTTGTTATGTCTGGTTATATCAGGAGATGTCTCCTAAAAGGTAAGTTTTGGGTGAACTTCCATTACAAGCCAGGAATTTGTCTGTGCTTCAGGAATGAGTAACAAATACAATCTAAAAATATACATCATGACTTTCAACTAGAAGTTTTCACAATAATAGGGAATTCTGGCTGAGCTATTGCTGAGAATCATAAGCAAGTTCCTACTGGGAGTTGAGGACACCTCTTTGCCCAAGAATCTGTTTAGAAAAGGGAGAAATGATTTGCTGGTTTGTTTCAAAGAAGGAGAAATGATGTGAATGTCCTTCCTAGGGGACTGGCATTTGTTTGTGTGATCAATTGTTTATTTGTTTCATTTGAGATGGAGGGAGGAGTGATTAGGGTCAGAAGCAGAAAAAGCTTTTAGAAAATGTGAAAGACTTTGTGCACAAGCAACACTGTTTCCAGGCTAATGTGAAATTTAGAGAAAAAAAGACTCTCTCACTACCACCTGTACTCCAGAGGAGATGTTCTGGGCCCAGTAAAATAGCAGGAGGTTATGGGACACCACCTTCTCCAAAATGCCAGCAGACAGGTGGATGAGGTCTAATAGTCAAGAGTGGACGACACATTGAATTTATCTCGCAGAGGCTTACACAGAGCAAAGCTCTGAGGGAAGGAAAAAATTGGATCTCAATATGTGTAGGCAAATACTCCAAAATCCAAAACCATCTGAAATCCAAAAAACAAAGCTTTTTGCATAAGGGGTATTCAATCTTTATCATACTATTTAGATTGCTGGTGCTCTGATTTGAAAGGTATGAGTCTTCCGATTTGGATTTAATTTGCTAGTATTTTATTGGGTATTTTGTGTCTGTATTCATTAAGGATATTGCTCTGTAGTTTTCTTATGGCATCTTTGTCTAGTTTTGGAATCTGTTCTGTATTCTACTTGGCCAATTTTTTTACACTAATAATGTCAGTAAAGACCTGCTCAGTTGTCTTTGCAAGTATTGTAATTTCTGCCTCATCCTGGATGTAAGTCCCTTGAGTGTTTTTTATATCTGTCTTTATGGATTGCACTTCTCCCTTCCTTCTACACATGCAGTGCGTTAACTCTCTCTACAACTTTCCACACATTAATTCATCAGAGAGTTCTCTGTGCAAAAACATAGATTCTCCCATTTCCTTCTCTTCACGATCAGTCATGACTACTGTCAATATTTCTTATCTTAGAGCTCATCATTTCCCTCTACATGTTGTGAAGGTGTAAATAAATGTGCTTGCTCAGCACTTACATGTGCATGGCACACAGTGAGCATTAAACAAATAAATAGTGAAAGTTGAAAATGTCAGGGAATGTTCTAAGCACTGTGCATAAACTAGTTCATTTTTTCATCTTAGTGACTTAAGAATCAAGCATTATATTTTTTTACCATCCAACAAACATAAAAATTGAGGAACAGAAATGTTAAGTAACTTGCACTGTATTACAAATCTAGGAAGCGGCAGAGACTCAAGAGGCTGTCTGACTCCAGAGATAGTCTCTTGACCACTGTACTCTACTGAATAAACTGAATAGAGTCTGAAGCAGTCAGCTTGTTCACATGTTTACTCTGAACATTTCAAAGTCTGAATTCCAAAATGCAGTTCAAAGAACACTGCCAACTTTTGGTGCTATTCTCTGCCTCCACTGTTATAAAGCCATATTTCTGTTATATTTCTCATCTCTAATAATAATATCCTATCTTTCCAGGCACTTAGATTTGCATCAGCTCCTTCCTACCGCACTGTTGTCTCTCAAAGTCTCAGAGTTAGGTATCAAGTTCTGAGAATCAGTGGTTTGAAGTTGGCATGTAAGACTCTTCTGTCAATCAGCTGCAAGATAATTCATTGTTGCTAATAATGAAATGCCAAAGTTATAGATGATTTACTTATTAACAAGTATATAAAATATTGAGGCATTAAAATCAACTCTAAATTTATCATCCTCACTGATACAAATTTTGATTTTTTTTCTATAATGCTAAAGAAATTGAAGAAAGCAGGGTAAGCAAGCTGGAAATTTTATGTTACCAAATATACCCACAGGATTAAGCAGTACAGATAAATTTTTACATGACAGCTGGACAGATAGGGTAAAGAATGACCGTTGTAGGATGAAACCCCATGATGTCTCTCATATTTATATGTTTTCTCTTCCATTCTCTTTGCTATCACACCTGGTTTGGATTTAGATTATTTATCTTCCTAGTTGATCTTTCTACCTCTTGTCTCTATCTTCTCTCCCATCTGGTAATCTGTTATTGAACCTATGATAGACTGGACTTCACAGAGGACAACTCTGATGATCATCCCTTCTTTGTTTACCCTATAATGATCTTTCAGGATGTGTAGCACCTGTGAATTGTTTCCACCAGTCTCATCTCAGGTGACTCCCTTTCTCCTCTTCTGCATACCATCTAAACAGGCAATCTTGCTTTTCCCAACTTTCCAAATCATTCTTCTAAAATTATCTTTCCTGTTGTTTTGTATAAGAATCTCTTAATTTCTTTCTTTCCTTCTTTTTCCTCCCTTCCTTTCTTCTTTCCTTCCTTCCTTCTTCCTTCCTTCCTTCTTCCTTCCTTCCTTCCTCTTTCTTTCTTTCTTCTTTCTTTCTTCCTTCCTTCCTTCCTTCCTTCCTTCCTTCCTTCCTTCCTTCCTTCCTTCCTTCCTTCTTTCCTTCCTTCCTTCCTTCCTTTCTTTTGAGGTACTGGGGATTGAACCCAGGATCATTCTACCTCCAAGCTGTACCCCCAGCCTTATTTTTTATTCTTTATTTTGAAACAGTGTCTCACCAAGTTGTGGAGGGCCTCACTAAGTAGCTAAGGCTGGCAGCAAACCCACAATCCTCCTGTCTCTGCCTCCCAAGTACTGGAATTACAAGTGTGCACCACTATGCCCAGCTAAGAGTCCCTTTCTTATAAAAACCTAGCTTGAAAGCAAACTCTAAAGTTATGTATGTACAGAAATGCAAAAACCTCCATGATAAATTAAGTAGAAATAGCAGTTTGCAGAAAAATATGTATAATATGCCATTTTGAGAAATAAGGGAGAAAATTAGAATACACAAATTTGCATTTTTGGTTTAGATTTGCAGAAAGAAAATCTGGAAGGACATAAGAGATTACCTAGTTTAGGTTGGTAGGATGGACATGAGGAAAAAAAGAGGTAAGAATGAGACTTTTCACCAAGTACTATATGTATAATTGTGATCCATGGAAATATATTAACTTATCACAAATAAGAGTTAATTAGCCAGGTGAGATGGTGCATCCCTGTAATCCCAGTACTTAGGAGATTGAGACAGGAGGATCTCAGGTTCAAGACCAGCCTCAGTAATTTAGTGAGGCCCTTAGCAACTTAGCAAGGCCCTGTTTCAAACTGAAAAATAAAATAGGGCTGAGGATATAACTCAGAGGTACAACACTCTTGGATTCAATCTGTAGTACCACCAAGAAAAGAAGAAGAAGACGACGATGACGACGACAAAGAAGAAGAAGAAGAAGAAGAAGAAGAAGAAGAAGAAGAAGAAGAAGAAGAAGGAGAAGAAGAAGAAGAAGAAGGCGGCTCTGATTAATCATCAAAACTAAAGCAATCTCTAGATGGCATTTTTTATGCTTTTATTGGTGCGTTATAGTCTCACATCATAATGTAGTTCGTAGTGATGGTGACATACATGCACACAGCCCTTGGTGGGCTTTCCCCCTGGCTCCTTACACATTTTCCCCGCCCCATCTTCCCATATAGGGTATTGAGATGGACATTGGTATTCTCATGTATGTACGTAATGTCAATGGAAGTGATTCCTCAATTGATTCTCGTACAACTCTTCCCTAGACCACCGCCCTGGCTCCACTGAAGTTTCTCCTCCATTATCTGAAGTCCTTCTGGTGTCCTGATTCCTCCTTAGTTTTCCCATATGAGGGAAAACATATGCCCCTTCATTTTCTGTGACTGGTTAATCTCACAAAGCTTAATGTTCTCCAGGTCCAATCATTTTCTTGCAAATGACATTATTCTGTTCTTCTTGATTGCTGCGTAGACTCCTATTATGTGTATATCCCATAATTTTGTAATTCGTTCATTTGTTTATGGACACCTAGGTTAGTACCATAATTTGGCTATTGTGAATTGTGCTGCTATAAACATAAATACACATATATTACTATGATTTTCTGATTTTGGTCCCTTTGAAAAGATACCCAGGAGTGGTTTAGCTGGATCATATTGTAGATCCATTCCCAATTTTCTAAAGAATCTCCACACTAATCTCCATATAGTGGCTGAACTAATTTGCAATCCCACCAGCAGTGTAGAAGAGTTCCTGTTTCCCCACATCCTTGCCAGCATTTATTGTTGTTTGACTTCTTCATGATTGCCATTCTAATTGAGATTATGTGGAATCTCAGTGTAGTTTTGATTTGCATCTCCCTGATTGTTAATGATGTTGAACATTTTTTCATATATATTTATTGTCCATTTGTATTTCTTCTTCTTCTTTTTTTTTTTTTTTCCTTTTGTGGTACTGGGGATTGAACCCAGGGGCATTCTACCTCTGAGCTACACCCCCAGCCCTATTTTCTATTCTTTATTTTGAAACTGGGTCTCACTAAGTCGCGGAGTGTATCACTAGGTAGCTGAGGCTGGCCATGAACTGAGATCCTCCGGTCTCCGCCTCCCAAATGCTGGGATTACAAGTGTGCACCACCACGCCCGGCTTGTATTTCTTCTTTTGTAAAGTGTCTGTTTAGTTCAGTTATCCATTTCTTGACTGGGTATGTGGGTTTTTAGTGTTAAATCTTTTCAGTACTTTGTATATTCTAGATAAACTCTTCTATCCAAAGGGTAGCGGGAAAAGGTCTTCTTCCATTTTGTAGGCTCTCTCTTTAGGCTCTTGATGGTTTCCTTTGATGAACTGAAACTTTTTAGTTTAATACCATCCTATTATTAATTTTTGTTTTAATTTTATGAATTTTGGGGGTCTTATTGAGGAAGTTTCTACCTGTGGCTATATGTTAGAGTGTTAGTTCTATGTCCTTCTCAGTAATTTCAAAGTCTCTGGTGTAATTTCCAAGTCTTGATCCATCTTGAGTTGGCTCTTATGCAGGATGAAAGGCAAGGATTTAATTCTATTCTTCTACAAATGGATAACCAATTTCCCCAACATTATTTGTTGAAAAGGCTGCCTTTTTTCCAGCATATGTTTTTGGCACCTTTGTTAAAATTGGTTTTATGTGTGTGGAATTGTTTTTGTAACTACTATTCTGTTCCATTGGTCTATGCATCTGTTTTGTAGATTTTATTACTGTAGCTCTATAGTATAATTTGAAGTTAGGTATTGTGATGCCTCCTGCATGGTTTTTCATTGCTGAGAATTGCTTTGTATATTCTAGTTCTATTGTTTTTCCATATAAAATTTAGGATGGAGTTTTCTAGCTCTGTGAAGAATGCCATTGACATTTTAATAGGGATTACATTGAATATATAGATTACTTTTGGTAGAATGGTCATTTTTATTTTTATAGCATTTATTCTGCCTGCCCAAGAGCAAGGGAGATCTTTACATTTTCTAAGATATTTTAAAACTTCCTTCTTCAATGTTTTATAATTTTCATTGTAGAGGTCTTTTAGTTCCTTGGCTAGACTTATTCCTGGATATCTTAGTGTTTTTGAGGTTCTTGTGGACCTCAAAAAAATGGAATTGTTTTTTGGATTTCTATTTTAGTGAATTTGTTATTGGCATATAAGAAAAGTTACTGAATTTTTTAGATTTATTTTGTAGCCCACTACTTTGATGAATTTGTTTATCAGCTCTAGAAGTCTTTTAGTTGAGTTGTTTGGGTCTTCTAAATATAGGAACATGTTATCAGCAAATAGAATTTAAATTTTTCTTTTCCTATTTGAATTCCTTTGATATCCTTCTCTTGCCTTATTGCTCTGGCAAGAGTCTTGAGGACTATATTGAAAAGGAGTGGTGATAGTGGGCATCCTTGTCTTGTTCCTGATTTTAAAGGCACTTCCCACAGTTTTTGCCCATTCAATATGATGTTGGCTTTGAGTTTGTATATTTCCTTAATGAAGTTAAGAAAAGTTTATTCTATTCCAATTTTCTGCAGTGTTTTTAACATGAATGGATGTTGGATTTTGTCAAATGCTGTTTCAGCATCTATTGAGATGACCATGTGATTTTTGTCCTTAGTTCTATTTATGTGGTGAGTAACATGTATTGATTTGAATATGTTGAACTAGGCTTGCATCGCTGTGATGAAACCAATTTAATCATGGTGTACAATTTTCTTGATGTAGTTTAGAATGTGTATCACTAGTTTTTGTTAGAATTTTTACATCTATGTTCATCAGTATTATTGGTCTGTAATTTTTTTTTTTCCTTGAGGGATCTTTATTCAGTTTTGGTATTAAGGTGATATTGACCTCAAAGAAGGAATTTGAAATGATTCCGTCTCTTTAGATTTCATGGAAAAACTTGTGAAGTACTGGGTTTAGTTCTTCTATAAAGGTTTTGTAGAATTCATATGGGAATCCATCTGGACCTGGGCTTTTCTTTGATGGAAGGCTTTTTATTGCTGTTTGTATCTCTTTGCTTGCTGTTAGTCAGTTTAGATATTCTGTATCTTCTTGGTCCAATTTAGGTATGCTGCATGTGTCTAGACATCTGTCAATTTCTTCTATGTTTTTCAATGTATTGGAGTATAAATTTTCAAAATAGTTTCTGATGATCCTGTGAATTTTCTGTCTATGATGATATCTCTTTTTTCATTTCTGATTTTAATAATTTGGCTTGATTCTCTCTTTTGATTAGGTTGGCTAAGCATTTATTAATATTGTTAATGTTTTTGAAGAACCAGTTTTTTTTGTTGTTGTTGATCTTATGTTTCTTTTTTCTCTATTTCATTGATTTCTGCTCTGATTTTAATTATCACTTGCTTTATCCCAGCTTTGGGATTAGACTGTTCCTGTTTGTTTTTCCAGGTCCTTGAAGTATATCATTAGGTTTTTTATTTGGTGACTTTCTATTTTTACTATGTGGGCACTCAGTGCTATAAATTTTCTTCTTAAAACCTCCTTCAAAATGTTCATAGATTTTGGAAGTCATGTTTCTATTTTGTTTTATTCTAGGATTTATTTTATTTCTCCTCTTATTTCTTCTATGATTCAGTCCTTATTCAAAAGTATATCATTCAGCTTCCATGTATTTATGTAATTTCTTTTGGTCTTCCCGTTCTTGATTTCTACTTTTATTCCAGTATGATCTGAAAAGATTCAGGGAATTACATTACATTAAAAAAATTTGCTGGTGCTTGTTTTGTTGCCCAGGATGTGGTCTGTTTTGGAGAAGGTTTCATTAGCAGCTGTTTTGGGTTAGAATATTCTTTATATGTCTATTATATCCATTTGGTTTATAGTGTTCTTTAGCTCTGAAGAGTCTTTACTCATCTTTTGCCTGGAAGATTGATCTAGTGATGTGAGAAGTGTGTTAAAATCTCCCATATTATTGTGTTTGGGTCTATTTGAGACCTAATGTCATGAAGAGTATGTTTTATGAAAGTGGGCGCATTCACATTGAGGCATAAATATGTATTGCCATTACATCCTCTTGTTGGATTGTTCCTTTTATTAATAAGAAGTGACTCACTTTATCTCTTAATTTAAGCTCTGCTTATTGGATATGAGCAGTGCTACCCCTGCTTGTTTTCAGTTTCCATTTGCATGGTATATATTTTTCCATCCTTTTAAGTTTAGCCTATGGATATTTTTGCCTATAAGGTTAGTTAGATGGCATTTCTCAATATCTTGAGAAATATTGAAACATAAAACATAAAGCAATACTTTATGCTTTAAAACATAAAGCAATATCTTGCTTTATTCTCTAAAATCACATCATATACAATTTGTTCATATGGCAGAATTATTTGAATTTCTTCCTTGATTCTTAAAATATGTTTTAGAATGTCTAAACAGATATTCTGAATTGTTCTTTTTGAGTGTTTGTGTGTGGTACTGAGGATTGATCCCAGGAGAATTCTACCTCTGAGCTATACCCCTAGCCCTATTTTATTACTTTTTTTTTTTTTTTTTTTGAAACAGGGTCCTGCTAAGTTGCTGAGGCTGGCTTTGTACCTGCAATCCTCCTGTCTCAGCCTTCCAAGTACTGGGTTTACAGGCATGTGCTACCACACTCAATTTGAATTGTTCATTATTTTGATCTTTAATCACACCTAGTATATAGGACTTATGATTAGGATGTTTCTTAACTTGAATAAAGCTCTCTCCAGCATCAAGGGTCTGATGGACACAAAACTCAAAGGAAGCATCTCCTCACTGGTTTTAGAGACACAGCATTTTCAGATTTAAGAGGGATCTTAAAAGAAAAGATAAATAAGTCCACTGATTCCCTGACCCTCTCAGACTCTTGGACTTCATTTGTTTGTTTTCCTGCTCACTTACTTACACTCTCAATAAGTGTATATTTAGAGCCTATTTATTATCAAGCAATGTGAAAGACATTGAGCTTTCAGTGTTGGCAGAAAGGAGCAAGTAAATATAGAATAAATTTTTACTATAAATTCAAACTGTGACTAGTATCAGGAAGGAAGTAGTAGTAGAAACTAAAATTTTGTTTGCAGGATTCTCATGCCCCACAGTGAGTTTTGCTCCTGCAAGTGCCCAGTATTTAAAGGTTACTCTTTAATTTTTTTATTAAGCAGTAGAAAACTATGTCTCAAAGTTATGGTGGCCGGGAGATCCAGAGAAATGTATTGCCTTATCTAGTGTCTGTCTGGTCAGAGCACCTTTCCTGTTTTGTAGATGGCCATTTTTTTGCTGGTTCTTTACATGATGTATAACAAACAGAAAGAGCAAGTTCTAACATCTCTTCTTAGAAGGGCACTGGTCCCATTTATGGGGGCTCCATATCTATGACCTCATTATCTCCTAAAAGTCCCACCTCATAATTCCATTATGTTGGGAGTTTAGATTTCAGTGTGTAATTTTGTGTGTGTGTGGGGGGGGGGACATTTAGCCCCTAACATTCTATCCCTGACCTTACAAAATTCATGTCAATGCTTGCAAAATACTTTCATTCCATTTAAATAATACTAAGAATTTTAACCTGTTCCAAAATCACCTCTGCTGTCTGAAGTCCAAATCTCTTCCAAATGGCATCTGAAACAGACATGGGTAAGACTCAAGATCTCACCTTGATTTATTCTGAAGAAAAATTTCTCTCCAGGTCTCAGACTGTGAAACCAAGCAAGTTGTAAGTTTCCAAAACACAACAGTGAGACAGACATAGAATAGCCATTCCCATTCTAGAAGGGAGAAATGAGAAAGAAGGAAAGGATGACAAATTCCAAGCATGTCCAAAACCTTACAAAACAAGTTGCATGAGCTTTTCAGGAAATAATCCTTTTGGCTCAATTATCTGTGTTTCAAGCTCACTAGAGCAGCAATACCAGTCCCAGGACTCTCTTGGATGGCAGATCAGCCTCTACAATGGCAAAGTTCAAGTGTCCTAGCCTCTTGGTAGTCCTACCTGGTTTTCCTTTCACCAGCCAATCTTAACCCTTTCAAAAAAATTTTTATTAATAAATTTTATCATTGTTAATTCAAATGAACCCCTAATGATGTAATATTATAGGAAAGCATGATAAAGAAGTAAATCTAAAGACCTAGAGAAATCCATGAGGCAAAGATTCAGATTAGACAATTCCTCAGAATGGCTTCCATTCCACCTCATTCTCCAGCTCATTCTGAAATATCTGGCATGATTGTACATTAGGAGTCCAAATGGCAAACTAGCACTGAAATTACTTATCATGCATGTCTTAATTTATGAACTTATTTTAAAATTATGCTCCAAACCCGTGAAGACTTGCTTCTTGAATAATGGAAGCACCTTGGTTGCATGGTAGAATCATCTGGGGAGATTATAAAAAGTATAATGCTTGAAATTCTCCATTTATTTATTTTAATTTAATTGTTCTGGAGTAGAAGAAAGTGATGAATAATTTCAAATGATACCCAGCTGATTCTAAGGTATTGTTAAGGTTCACAATCACTGTTATAAGGCAGTTTATAAGTAAAAGACTACATCTTTGAGAAATTTATGATCTATCACAAAATAGAGCAGAATAAGAAAATTGGAAAAACAAAGAAAGAAAATTGGCCAAATAATGTCAATTAGGTATAGTTGAATGGAGAGTAGAAAAATTTCTACTAGCCACAATTACTATTTGTTGTATTTGTTATAGGTAATGGAAACTTGAAGTATAGGCTTAACTTCCCCTTTTTACAAGTAAAAAAGCTGAGACCTTTCCAAGTCAAATGACTTGCCCTAAAACAGCAGAGTGAAAAGGAAATGAATTGATCCCAGAATTTATTTCAACCTATAAATCTAAACTTTTTCAGTTTTTTCAGAATAAAGCAATTACCCATGAGCATTATAAGTCTGGTTAGGTTTAAGGAGTCAGAGGCAGGAATATTACTGGATCCCGCCAATTTGCCCCATAGATATGGACAATTCCCAGGTGTTTGTCTTGCTTCTGAAATACCTCTTCCAGTTTGGGAGTACATGGAGCCACAGCTACATATGGTAATTTCTTTGGAGCATCCTTTCAAATATTTAAGTGAGACTTATATGGAACTGGCATGAATATAAGAATTTAATTAAAAATGATAATTATAATATTTTTAAGTATATATGACAAAATAGCTTGAATTTGAATGATAGATTTGGGAGTTTTAAGTAATTACTTTCCTTTGGTAAAGGCTATTAGGAAACACAGGGATATGGGCTCATTTTTCTATTTTGTGGGCAATACTTCTACGAAAAATTTACAAAACACTAATGTCAAACAGGAGTGGAGGTGTTATATAAGTAATCGAAATCCCAGGCCTAAAAAGCTTAGAAAAGTTACAGAATTATGATCAACCATGACAAAGCCAAAATAAAAATGGACCATAATCAGATAAAAACTTGTCTTTTTGACTTGATTTAAAGAGGTCAGCGAAAACCCCAAGGTTAAATGCAGACAGGAAGCCAAGCTTAATGCAACATACTTGTAATTAAGACTTACGGATTCCTACTTTAGTCCCTTTGTGAGACATTGAACATCACTTTTCTTTAGGGACCCCATTCATAAAATAGAACCAATAAAATATCAAGCCAGACGGTTTCAAGGATAACGTGATGACTAAGGAATAAACTTTAAGGTACTTAGGAATACAAAATCCCAGAAAATGCTAAACAATAAAATATCCTGGAAAGCTGTAAATGTGTGTTTGTTTGTAGCAGACTTGAAACTTGTGGCACCCACTGCTGGGTTTATCGCTTTGTGAAAGGGAGTAACTGTGTGGTAATCATATCTAGTTGCACATACATCTTCCATGTATAATAGCGGAAACTTGTTAGTTACAGATTTCTCCCACTGGACCTGTGCTTCTTTTTGGAGAAAGTTTTGGAGTTAGAGAAGACTTGACTCATTCTCTTGTCTCTATTGTAGACAAAGAGTGGGTGCTACTTTGGGGCTCAATATTATCCCTCCACCAGACACATTATTTAAGACCATAAATGGCCATTCCACTTCCCCCAGGAATCATATCACAGTTCTCCAGGCCCCTAGGACCTTGTTTTGTACTTCAAATTAGAGTGACAGACTCAAGGTCAAAAGTGTAAATGGAATACTGACAGTCACAGAATAAGAGTCAGAATTAAAGATCAATGCAAATGGTGTTCACTATAATGAAATATAGATATAGAATGGTATAGAAGGCAACTTCACATGCACTTGATGATAACCCATGGGCTTTCAAAAGAAAAAAGAAGAGCCCTGCTTATAGTGGCTCATTTAAGCTGTACTTTCTAACTACCCAGGAACCTCTACTGTAGGAAACATTTGTGAGCAGGCCCTCTCCAGAGCAGATGAATATGAATAGTCAGGAATGCCAAACCCCTACCATCTGTTCACCTCCATTTTGGATTCTGTACCCCTGAACCTTCTGTTTTCAGCCATAGCCAATGCATTAGACCATTTTGATCCGTGAACTAATCATTCCTTCTTTGATTTAGCCAATTGGAGAGAGAGTATATATGTGAGTGTGTGTGTGTGTGTGTGTGTGTGTGTGTGTGTGTGTGTTACCCAAAAGAATTATAACTAAAACATTTATCATACTCTGCATTAATAGTTTTTAGATATCGATTTTCTTTATACAAAACTGTAGAGATGAGGCAAGAAGTCATATTTGACTTTTGAATTTTGCATTCCTATAATGTAGCTCAATACTTGCCATGTAGTAGAGGCTCATTAAATATTGGTTGAATAAGTGAATGAAAAACACCTGAACTTGTTAAATAAAGACTTTGAGTCCATTGTTCTGAGCTAGATTCTACACTAGGTCCTAATGAACCAGATTAAAAATAAAAATAGAATGACTCATAGTTAGGTTCCAAACCTTTCAAGAAATGGGAGATGGCGATAACTCAAATTCCCAAACTGGCTAGTTTCAATCAGCATGATGATTAGATTCCATCTATTTTAATGTTTACCTTCCCTTCCCCCAAGAAAAGTAGCCCAAAGTAATCAGGTATGAACTAATCAGCTATTTTTCTATTATTCTGTTTCCTTATCCCCTCTTACAGGGAAAGTAACTTTGAAATGACCAATCTGCTCTTCCTTCTTTGTTTCTGTTTCCTTCTTCCCTTTTCTGTCTACAAAACCAGCTTCCTCTCAGTTATTGGAACACTTATGATAGATTATGGAATGAATGTTGATTTATAAAATTTCAAAATAAAGCAAATAGAGATCCTTAAACTAAATTTGTTTAATTTTTTGAACATGCCTAGGGAAGTTTTGTTTTATAATTTATTTAACTATTTGGAATATAATTGTATTGTGGATACTAATTTCCACCGACCTGATGAGTGGCAAGGTTTGAGGATGAGTGGAAAGGTTTTATTTCCAAAAAACACATGATTCATCCATCTTCTTTTCATTCTCAACCACATTTTACCTTCTTTTTAGCACACACAAATTTAATTAAATTTAAATTAACAAATGCTCAACATTTCCTAATAGCTGATATTATACTTTTGAATACAATTTCTATCATAAAGAAGATGATTATAAAAATTAATTATAAAAATAGCCTTTCCCCTCCTTTTTGAGACTGATACCTTTCTCCTTTTCTTTAAGATATAATCTGGGATTCTGATAAACCTGCTAAAATTTCATTTGGCCTGCAGTGTTTGCATAAATCCTCCCTATCCATTCCTTATCCTGCCCTCAGCCAAGGTCTACCCAGCTTGACATATATTTTAGGTTAACTTTCACATCTGTGCAGCAATTAATGTTTATTCACCCAAGATTATGGCTAGAAAGCACCACTAAGTTTAGATATATCCTTCTTTTTGTCCAATACACCTGAAAGCTTGTTGAATTTGGAAGCACTTATTTATTCATTCACCTTAGCACATGTACATCTAAATCATATATTTATGTAATTGGTTACAGGGAGTACAGCAAGAGTGAGTTTAAAGGGTAATAGGTTGAATAAACAACATTTGGGCATCAAGGAGCTGTTTCAATGGCTAAACAATCCAAGAATTCAATACCTTGGTTATTAATTAAAAATTGAAATTCAAAATGCAGGATATAGTCAGCATAGGCAAAAATTAATGAGATTATTCATAAAGATTATTTTTGAATTTTGTACTAAAATGATCTCTGGTTCTTATTTTATTGTTTAGAGACAGCAACATAGGTGTGTAACAGTACTTACTTAAAGAAGGTTGATTACCATATTGATCTATACTATAGCTATTTAGGCTTAGCCCTAAAAGCTATGCATTCCTTATTAGTTCTAATCAGCATTCATTCTGAGTGCTCTTCTACTGGCTTGTAAACAATATTGTTTTGCAACCTTAAAGTCAGTAATTCCATAGAAATTAAATTGGGTTTATAGTAAATCCATGATTACCATATAATCTGTGCAGTCTAAATAACGATGTACTTAGCTGTAGAATTGCATGTAAAACACAGAGTGATGATTACATGGCTGTTTGGGATCTAGAAAAGAAAGGGACACCAAATGTTTTGATGGTTGAAGAGCTGTGAAATCTTCTTGTTTTTAATGTCTCATTTTAATTATGATCCTCAAACATCCTGATTTCACTCTAACTGCCTTGAAAATGGCCTTAAAATCTCTTCCTAAATCATATGCCTTACCTTATGTGTTTTGAGTTTATTTTAATAAAATAAGATGTTAAAAATAGAAAATCCTTCTGATTTAAAATGGTAATAAAATATCAATCAGACTTGCCATAGCAAATAATCTGTCTGTGTTTTAAGGGTCTTTGAAATTATAGTGTTTATGTGTTTAGGTTAAACTTTAGATAATTTCTAAAGACCTTATCAAATAAGCATTTCATCCAAGGGCTCTGCCCTTACAGTTTGTGTGAAGGTCTCAGCCACTGATAGACTTGATTCAGTTTTAACTGAGCCTATTGTCTTGGTCTGTTTTCTGTCCCCACAACTGAATACCTGAGGCTGAGAAATTTATAAGAAGAGATACTTACTTGCCTTATTTATTTGGCTTCTTTGATTGTGAAGGCTGGGAAGTCCAATGACATGGCAACAGCACTAGTGAGAGCCTCTGTGCTTCATCAGAACATGGTAGAGGGGCTCACATAGTGAGCTCTAGCAAGCATCCAAGCTCACATCTCTCTTCTTCTACTTACAAAGCCACTGGTGCCATCATGTGGTCCCACCCTGATGACCATATCTAGTCAAAATTATCTTCCAAAGGTACCACCTCCAAATTCCATTGACATATGATTTGGGAGGTTAAATTTCTAACACATGAATTCTGGAGGACAAATACTCAAACCATAGTACCAGTGCAATTTGCTTTCCTACTACAGTCCAAAATCTAAGGTTTCGTAATTATTGAGCCTTAGAGTCAGAGTGGCCTACAGAAATATCCACACAGGTGATGGGATTGATAAAAAGCCACTCCAAGATTCATAGTAGAGTCACACAAAACTCATGTGTACCATCTCCCAATGAAGAGCCTACCACAGCATTAATACACACAAGAAATCAAAGATGAGTTAGATGCAGACTCCATCCTCAAAGAGCCCACAATATAGTAGATTATATGTGACAAAAAAAAGCCAATACATCCCTACAACTCCAGATCCAGGAAGCTGACCCAGAGGTGGCATTGTGTAAAGGTAAGGATTGTGAAACTGAGATTTCAACAGCCTAGAACTTAATCCAGACTCCACCATTTCCTAGCTTTGACTTTTCAGCAAGACACATATTAGTTTTAACATTAATGTTCTTTTCTGTAAAATTAATAAGTAGGATTGCTAGGATGAAATAAGGATACTCTATGTAAGTGGCTGGTATACGGGAAAAACACAGTGAACATTAATTATTTTAATAAGATTATGGGAGTGAGAGGAAGGAAAGGGATTGTCAAATTAGTACAACTGGGAAAGATTACAGAGATGGCACTCATGAGGCATAAGAAAGAATAGTTATGGACTTCAGAGGGAAAATAAACAGAGAGGGTAGAATCTTTGGCAGGATTTGGAGTATGAAAAAACCACAAGGAAACAATGAGGCTCTTATGAATGGCATGCTGCACAGTCTTATGGTTCGAATTGAGATAATGAGGAGTATCAGCAATTGAGTTTGTGAGTATTCACTGTGGGCTCACCATGTAAGGCTGCTATTGAAATGAAGACAATAGTGAAAAAGTAAGTTAGAGCCTTCTAATAGAGGTCTAGAGTTCCAGGCTGGGGCATGTCGTATATTGGGAATATTTGAAAACTCTGAACAGTGAAGGCACCTCACAATTAGACATGGACTTAAAGTGATTATATCAGTGGTGGGAAGATGCTGTCTTAGAATTCCCCCGACACAGCCGATAGGTCATGTACAGAAAGGTAAGTAGATAGGGGAGGGGATGTGTTAGGGGAAATTGGTTCATGTGATCATGAAAGCTGAGGAGTCCCATGATATGCCAAGGAACCAAGAAAGCTGGAAATATGATTCAGTCCAAATCTGGAGGCCTGAGAACCAGGGGAGTTAATGCTGCAATGCTCAGTCCAAGGCTAAAAGCATGAGAAATTAGGAGAGGGGAGGGGGACTTGTGTAGTCCTAGAGTAAAAGTTCTGGGGAAGTTGTGACTGTGATGTCCAACGTTAGGAGAAGCTGGATATCCCAGCTCTAGAAGAGAGAAGGAAGGAACAAATTCCCCTTTCCTCTGTCTTTTTTTCTCTATTTGGTCCCTCAGCTGATTGAATGGTGCCCATCCACAATATATGAGAGCAGATCTTTATTACTTGGTCCACTGATTCAATCTCTTGTGGAAACACTTGCAAAGACACACCCAGAAATAATGCTTTATCTGGGTATCCTTTAATCCCGTCAAGTTGACACCTAAAATTAACCATCTCAGATGCATGACAAGAGGGAATGACACATTGATAAAAGGACCAGAAAAACCCTGCCACAAACATTCAACTAATAAAGAAAAAGGCCCGAGGTAGAGTGGTAGCCATGACTAAGGAAGGAAGGAAGGAAGAAAAATCAGGAAAGGGATGAGACCAGAAATATAGTATCTTGATCTCTCAGGGTATCATAAAAAATGATCAAATTAAATGTCTTAAAACATAAGTTTGTTTACTCAGTTTCAAGATTAGAAGCTTAAAATCAAGGTGTCTGTAGGGCCATTCCCTCTCTGAAGGTTCTGAGAAGAATCTGCCTCTCCTAGCTTCTGGATGCTGTCAGCAGTCCTTTGCATTTCTTAGCTTGTAGATTTCCTCCCTACAAAATCTGCCTCCATCTTCACATGGATGTCTTCCCTGTGTTTCTGTGCTTTTGTATCCAAATTGACTCTTTTTTCTCTCACAAAGACATAGTCATAGACTTAGGCCCCACCCCAATGCAGTATGACCTAATCTGAATTAATTATATAATCGACGACTCTATTTCCAGATAAGGTCACATTCATAGGTACTGGAGTTAGGACATGGACAATTCAATTCACTTTATGTGGTATCCAAAAAGTTAAAAACTCCTAACATGTAGAGATCCAGATAAAAGAGACATCTTCCATCCCAGTATTCCAGAATCTTTTTTTAATCAATGGATAAAAAAGGAAACAAGTAAAGAGGAGGCTCTGGAGCCAAGCTGAATACCAGTCTTGCTCTTTTAATATCTGTCTACACCTCAGTTTCCTTATTTGTAGCATAGGCATGATGTATGATATAATAGTAAATAGTCTTATTCCAGTGCCTTTTTTTGTACTAGGGATTTAGCCAGTGTCATTCTACCTCTGAGCTATACCTCCAGCCCTATATTATTTTTATTTTGAAACAGGATCTCACTAAGTTGCTGAGGGCCTCACTAAGTTGCTGAGGCTGGCCTCAAACCTGTGATCCTCCTGTCTCACACAAGTACTGGGATTCCAGATATGTGACACCACACCCAGCTTATTCCAGTGCTTACTACATACTTAATTATAAATAAGTGATAAATAAATTATAATTAATTGATAAATATGACCTAGTGCCAGATAGTTATAGTATTAATAATTATTACTTTGTTTAGTAATAGCCATCTTCTGATGATTATTGTTTTCATTAGATTGCCTCCTAGTGTCTAAGATGACTTTACTTTCACCCTTTACATTGATAACCTGCAGGAAACCACAACACATTGTCAATGGCATGCCAGTTTGATTGTCTTACAACCACAGCCCAAAGGTAAGAAAGAAGACGTATGTCCCTTAACCCTTAGGCCATTTTATGGCTTAAACTCAGTATCTGTATTTCATTTTTCTCTTTATTCCAAGAAAGTTTCATGAGTGAAATATCTACAAACCATTAAGCATATTTTAAAAATTCATAGATCAAATCTCATTATGTTAAACTCCAGGGAACATTTGAAACACATTTGTTGCACTGAAATTTTGTTGTACTAAATGTTATTTGAAACCCAAGCCATGGCTGAGAAATATTTTCTGAATATATTTCTATAAAAGCAGTTGCTATAATGAGGGGGGGGGGCGTCCTTAAGCATCACACTAAATGGTCTCATTGCCTCCTTCTGCTACCTAGTGAATTTCTCAATGTGATTCATATGCACTTAGGAAAATCATCAGGAGACAGTGATAATGAAAAAAATCAGTTAACTTAGGTTGGTGCTCTTCAAGAAGAAGGAATATATATCATTCATCTTTATACTTTTAGGTGCCTGCCAGGTACTTTGAGGAAACAAAAAAAAATATTTGATAAATTTTTTGATTTGATAAAAGAGTTATTTTAATAACTATTGAATCTATTAGTATCAACTTAGAAAAACCTTCATGAGACTGCACCCCAAATCTGTTTATTTATAAACATTCACCAAGAATATTGTCTACACACTAAGTACCAAAGCAAAACTGGGGTCTCCAGAGAGCAGAATGTACTCAGCAAATCATTTGAATATCTGCAGGCCAATCAAGATATTATTGCTTCTAATTGGTATTCCTACAAGTGGTTAATTTTTCCCCTATGCCTGACTTGCAAGCACTCAGGTGCAAAATTTGTTCCTATCTTTAAGACCATCTCAGTAATTACTCCCCATCAGAATCTTGGAACCAGAATCCCCCACTGATGGGTAAAAATGAGGGAGAAATATGTCAGCACACATGGGCACTGGCTCATGGCAATGAAGATTTATTTGATCCAGCCAGCCAAGTGATCACTAGAAGCAAGTAATTAAGAAAATGAAATTCCAGGGTGGATTCTGTCAGTACTTCTTTTGTTCAATAGCATGCTCTAGCCCCATTTGTAACAGAGCACAGAGTCCAGGGGATAGTGCATTCGTTAACTTGTTAACCTAAATCTTGCTTGAAGATGTTGACCTTGAAAATGTGGACACTTTGGAGCTCAATTTTTGTTCATAAATGGCTTTAAACTTTTTTTTGTTGCTCAGTCGATGTCATTGGGATTTATTTGGCTGCCAGCTCTGAGTTGCTATTTGAAAAGAGCAGTTCCATATGCAGTGCATGCATATTCAATGGTGCAGTTCTTTTTCTGAGGGGGAGGTGGGGTACCCAGGCTCATGGCTCACAATATGAATTTGCATCCCACTTTGCATAAATTTGCATGTAGACTTCATAAGCCTCTAATTTCAAGTATGTAAAATGAAATGAATCAACGCAATCTACTGCAATTGTTTTCCAAGGCATTAATCACATGAAATACATCCCAGCTTTCCTTAACCAATTAATTTAATCACATCCAAGGTTAGCCAAGACAGGAAAGTGGTGAATAATGGCTGCTAAGTGCCTGGTCTAGGGGCTGAAAGAATGTATTCAGCCTCAACACTTCTCCAGTATGTCTCCCCTCCAACCCTCATGTCTCCTGTAGAATAGTATATAGTTTTCCCAGCATTTCATTTTATTTTATTACCCCTCCCTGAAGGAAAATTATACATCTCTACCCTGTAAAACAAAGGAGTGACCATAAGACTTATTTTGACCAATGAAATGTGGGAAGTAATGTTTGCCTCTTTGAAGCAGAAACTTTAAGAGCTAACAATGGTTCAATATCTCATTTTCCGCCGGGCGTGGTGGCGCTCGCTTGTAATCCCAGCATTCGGGAGGCTGAGACCTGAGGATCCGGGTTTGCGGCCAGCCTCAGCTACCTAGTGAGGCACTCCGCAACTTAGTGAGACTCGGTTTCAAAATAAAGAATAATAAAAAAAAAAATAGGGCTGGGGGTGTAGCTCGGAGGTAGAATGCCCCTGAGTTCAATCCCCAGTACCGCAAAAAAAAAAAAAAAAATCTCATTTTCCTTTGCCACAGTATAAGCGGTCTTCCACTTTGAGACTTCCACTAGCTTGAGCCCAATGTAAGAACAGGACTAGAGCTCCAATTGTCCCCACAATGAATATGTAGCAACAGAAAGAAATAATGCCTTTGCCATAGCTGCTGCCATTTTCAGGTCATTTCCTGCTACAGCACATCCTAGGCTATCTTGACTGGTGATGCATGTCTCGAATTAATATAACTATAATTTGGTTTCTGAAGTTTATATTCATTTTGTTTATGTTCACAGCATTGAGGTGGAGGCAAAAGTAGTGAAAGACGTAGTCCATGAAACAAATGAACATAGAACGTGGTTGGAGGAGATAATACATGCATTCAAGTTCAACTAAATGTCACCAGACTGAAGAATACACTTTCTCTATGTGAGTAAGATAGGATAGGCTATTTAAATTTCTCAATATTGGCAAATCCATTAAAAATTTGGTCTGTACTTGAGAGACATTCTAGCTTCCTCTTTGCAGTGCCTTAGAGTTCTTCAAATTCCACTGTGGGAAAAGTCTCAATTAAATGCTAATTTTTAAATACTTTTCCTTAGTACCTTCCAATCCTCTATTAATTTAAGAGTGGATGAACTTGAAACCACAGGGGGGTGGGGAGTGTGCACAGTGAATAATCAAACAATGAAATCTTAAATCCTGAATCTTGGAAACTAGAGTTTTCTGTATTTCCAAAGTGCAAAAATGTGTGGGACAAGCTAAAAATAATATAGGAATATAAATTCTAAAAATGCAGGGTACAGTTTCTTTCCAGCCAACCAAGACTAGTGGTTTTGCTTCTGCTTCCCCACATGCTGTCCTGAAAATTCCAAATGTGGAGCAGTTTGACCCTGACCCTAAGAATGCAGAAAGTCAAGGGAGGAAGACATATAATAACAAAGATTATTTTTATTCCCATAATGAAAAGGCTAGAAGTGTATACATATAGATATATATATATACACTCCCAAAAGAGGAGGAGTTATAAATCACAAACATTTGGCTTCTCGCTTTTCCCCCAAGCACAAATAGTCAAGATATGGTTGTATATTTTGCAACTTATTCTCCACTAAGTACATTATTGTTTATGCTCCCTAGATTACATAGTAATCATCCTTGACTCAAATCTACTTCCGGCTCAGTATAATCTCTACATAATTAGTAGTTTGAAAGTTGCTTAAGAACTTTAAAAGACCTATTAAAAGAAAGACTTTTCCTTGGAGAAATAAAAAATATTTATGGAAATTTTATACTGTGTGAAATGAACTCTAAGAAAGGAAGATATTCTGGTCAGCATTCTTACAGCTATAATCTTAGAGGAAAGATTTATTTTCTTATGATTTCAGGTTCAATCCATGTGAGGCTGGGGACCATGGATCTCAGGGCATGATGGTGGGAGAAAGAGAAAGGGAGAGCACATGGGCTGTGCTCCTCCCATCAATGAGACTGAAACAAGAGACAGAACAGGGGGAGAAGGAACTATATATAATACCCAAGGCTGCACCCCCAGGAATCCACCCCCTCCAGCAACACCTTGCTGGCCCAGGTCACAACCCAGATAATGGATTTATCTACTGCTGGGATTACAGCCCTCAAGACTCCATTATAAACATTAATAAATGAGCTCTTTAAAGGACATTTTATATCTAACTTTAACAGAAAGTAAACATTCAGAGTGCCAAAACATAAGGAAAACGAAATGGAGAGATAGACAGTCTATCAAAGATTGGAGGTTTAATTTACTTCCCACAGTGGTTCAGAAGTCCGTTCGCATCTCTGATATTCTTTGGATAGGAGATCACAGCTGAGTGAGATCCTCCTGGTGGTTCTTCATTTGCAGATGCTACAAGAATAATGTGCCTTAAGTAAATCAACTTCTTGTCTATAGCCAGATATAGGAAGACTAGAAGCCCGCTTATGAAAATCATTGTCTGGAATCCTTCTTATCTTACAAGTTTCAGAATCAGTCAGAGAGCACTGAACTTTCAAAACTGGTATAACCCCTGGAGTAATAAATACCTTTTAACTCAACTTTTGAATTGCTTGGAGGTATATAGCTCAGTGGTAAAGCACTTGCTTAGCATGAAAACTAGTCCTTGGGTTTGAGGCATTTAAATCAGACAAGAGGTAAGGTAGGGACATCATACAGAATAGATTCTTTCCAAATGAATGTTTCTTTAAAAGATAAATCTTGGATCTTGTTATTGGACTGTGTTATTCTGCAATCAAGTAGACACTATCTTCACAAGGATAGTGCCTGAGAGTGTTCCAATAAGTTTGTGGTCCTATAACACTCCTTCAAGAAAAGAATTTCCTACATCAGTCCTTTAGGCCCGTCAATTGTCTGAGTTTTGTACAGACAGCACTATGAATAGGTATCAGGGGATTTTGGTTGTCTATAAGGAAGGATAGGGGCTTTGGGGGGGGTCTAATTTGGTGATTAACCTGGCAGTTTTTCTTTGGGGAGGTTAGAACACACAGTATCCAATTTCATTCTCTTGCAGGAGTGTCTTCGACTGTATATTTCTGTTTGTAATTCTAGGACTCTAGAACAAGAATTTTATCAGGTTCAGACAAGAAAGAAATGTTGCCAGTCTTGGACTGAAAAAGGACCCCAACTTACTCATGTCTGTAGATGAGATTCTTTCAGCCCCTTGGATCAACACAGTCCTCTTCATTCCTTTGGTACTTAGGAATTTCCCCATTCTTAATGTCTTTCAAGTTTTTCCTGTCACTTTGCAGTCAAGTTGATGGTAATTTTCCACTGATTTGCAATGAAGCTTCAGATGTGACCTATGATCTCAATGTCACCATAATTTAGCCATCCCTAATGTGCCTGTTCTTTGGAACGCCAACTTTTATTGCTATAATAATTCTCACATTATTTATAAATAATATAGTGTCATAAATACTGACCTTCAGGGCCAGTACAAGATGTTTTTAATCAGGCCTTTGCCTGGTCGAGGTGAGATTCTAACTCTTTATAACATTTTATTGCAGATAGCTATGTTAAATTCTCTAAAGATGTCTGAGACATTTAGGGACACGGATACTGTGAAACCATAAAAGTGACATTGTAAGGCCTAACACAAGCACAGTGGAACCTCATTGTGACCCTGATGTTATGTGGCAAGGAAAACCTCTGACAGATATATCTTGTCCTAAGGAAAGAGGGCTGTATACCACAGAGCTGTGAACAGTCTTAGGAGATTATTCCTGGGGAGGCATTGATTTGACCCTCCAGGAGAACAAAACCAATGACATTGTAAAGAAGTGACATCAGTCAGCCCAAGGAAGTCAAGAGTCAAATGTTTTCTCTCATATGTAGAAGTTAGAATAGGAAACAAAAGGGACATTAGATATCTGAGAAGAGTGACCAGTAGAAGTGGAAGGAAATAGGGGGAGGGAGATGGAAAGGACGAAAGGAAGAACTGATGAAAGAAATAGTTCAAATTATGCTGTACACATGTGTGAGGTATCACTACCAATCTAGCTGTTAGCATGGGGAGAGGTGGGTAGCAGGGTAGAACTGAAGAAAATCATACCAAGACCTGTGTACATGTCTATTTGTAACAATTTGAACCTAAGATGTATTCCCCTGGAAAACAGGTGAGGTTATTTTTCCCTTTACAAAGGAAAAATAGAGGGAAATGAAGAATAAGCAAACAAATATAAGATTTAGGAATACAACTAGCTCTGATAGTGAGACAAAATTGAAAAAAAAAAAAAAAGCAATCATGATTGCTGAGAAACTTTCTTCAGAAGGTTCTGGGCAGGTTTTTAAGAAGGGAAAATACTTGTGCTTCAGTCAGGGTGTCAGCAAGAAATAAAATTATGTTCAGATGGTTGAGTTGAAGAAGTTTTAATGAAGTTTCTATTTGCATCAAGAGTGGGCAAGTTAAAGTGACCAACGACGGAGGTTGACATATCCATAGATGAGATCAGCAGTAGTGTGAAGTTTTTACTCCTACACATAAAGGGCAGGAGAAAGTATAGGTGCTCCTGAAATCCCCCGAGTGATGGACCTATGGAAGAGGGGCACCTGAAGGACATAAATGTCACCAGAAACATGGTATGGAGCAGTGAAGGAACAGGAAGAAATGTCCCAATTTGTCCATCTTTCCACCCTAAAACTCACTTCTAGTGCCTTTTACTGGCCATACCCAATGTGAAGACTAGTTCAAGGGAGGCCGGATGAAGTGTTCTACAGATTCAGCCTCATGGAGCTCGGAGTAAGGCTGAAAGTGAATCGGTGGGCTAAAGGAGAAGAGCCAGTGTGTCAAGGCAGCCTACTTGTTCACCAAATTTTCTTTCTCCTGCCTTCAGCAGGACTCTAACTTGATTTTAGGCAGCACTGAGGTTTACACAGGCAAAGTAGAGTAGAATCTGTGACTCCATGCTTGTCAAAAAGACTATTTGCTACGTGTGTGCTTAGTCTTATCTAGGTTTGGTCAACAGGAATCATGAAGTTTTTCTATTTCCTACTAAACCCTTCCTTTATGTCTGTTTCTCATTCCATTATTATTCTGTTTCTCTCCCCTTCTACTTGTTTTTCCAGATTTAGACTCTGCCTCTTTATATACACCAAAAGCTGACAGCATTATAAAAGTATTTTATGTACTTATAATGGCCACCAGTGTTTGGAAGTAGTATCAAGAGATGCCAAAGGGAACAATCTCACTTCACCAGTGGATGAGAAAACATTCTACTTGGGGGATTGGCAAGTCATGGTATTTATGGGCCTGGTCTACCGTGGTAGTATCACAATGGCCTTCTTCAAAAAACATTCTATCCCTACCAAAACATGGCGTGTCCACATGGAGAAAGAATAAAGGCAAGGATTTGAGTCAATGAGCAGGGCATCTTCTACAACTTGGAAGATAGAAGGAAACTTCAAAGTGGTGTGGCAGCACTAATGGCAGGCAGACAACTTCCAACTCAAAAAAAAAAAAAATATGTGAATGGAAAAAGTAGTGTCTGTGATTCCAGAGCCCCCACCACTCCCAGGTGTCAGGGAATGCTCAGAAAATTACTTGGTGGTGGTTGGCAAGGAAAAGAGACTCTTGGAGGTAGCATGGGACAGAAACTAGCTTATGGAGTTGAGGAATTGAAAGCAATCTAGGTTTCTAATGATATCTGGATTTTCTGCTTTGTATCCAGGACAACTTATACAAGTTATTTTATTCTCTGTCTCAGTTTCTTCACCCCCAAAATAGAAACAATACCTTGCACTGATGGCATACATGAAGCACTGGACATACAATAGACATCCAATAGAGTGATTTCTTCCTCTTCTTTTCAAAGTTTAAACCAATAACAATAGAGAAAGTACAACTGGTTTAAATTTTGTATATAAAAGTAAAAGTATGTACCAATAAAATACAAACACAGACACACACACATACACACACTTTTGGTTCACTATAGTCTCACATTATAATATAGTTCAGAATGATAGTGACATACATGCACACAGCACTTGGTGAGTACTGTGTAATTTTGATATACTCAAATGGGACCCAACCATTTTCCTCCCTAGATTAGAGAAGAAATTAGAGTCTGTATTCCTCATGCTTGTGTTTGCCATCTCAATGTTCCTTTTGTTTCTAATCAAACAGATGTCAAAAAATAATTAAAAGGGGAAAATTTGCCCAATTAAAAAGAAAAAATGACACACACTACATATCAGTGAAAGGAAACCTGTGAAAGGGCTTAATTTCTTAGTGGAAAGGGAAAAGAAAAATATCTGGAA
Organism: Graphiurus murinus; assembly: GCA_004027655.1. NCBI lineage: Eukaryota > Metazoa > Chordata > Mammalia > Rodentia > Gliridae > Graphiurus > Graphiurus murinus. The sequence continues at coordinate 21,235 of PVLC010003358.1, read as the reverse complement.
AGAAGGGAGGGAGAAGAGAGAAGCAGAGATTTTTACAAATCTGTGAACATGTCATTTTATAAGTCAAAGTGAGGACAAGAATAAGTGCTATTATGGCAATTTTCAGTCTGTTTGCTATTTTGATTGCTGTGAATGTGCTGGGGAATGGCAACTACTTTCTGAAATGGCATGTATTTATGTACTGATAAATAAAGCAGCAGGCAAATCTGGGGAGTCTCAAAACCAGCAGGGTATTTCTCTCTAGAGAAAGGACTTTGAAGCAGCTATGGTGGAAGGCTTGAGGCTTCTTGCTGGCATCTTCATAGTAAAGGCAGAGTGGCCACGGACTAATGCATCAGTGTATTAGTTCCCGACAGTTGCTGCAACAAATTACCAAAAATAAGTATTTGTAACATATTACTCATTATCTTAAAACAACACAGATTAACAATCTTACAGTTTTACAGGACCTGCATTTGTAGGATAGCATTGATTCTGGAAGTTATAAGGAGAATCTAATTACTTTTCTTTTCTACCTTCTAGAGACTACCCAAATTCCTTGACTCATGGCCTAGGTCGCTCTGATCTCTGCTTCTCTTGTCATGAGGCCTTTCTCATTCTAATCCTCCTCTCACTTACATGGAACTCTTGTGATTACATTATGCCCACCTGGATAACCCAGGCTTATCTTCCCATCTCTAGAGCATTAAATTAATCACAACTGCTAAGTCCCATTTTTGAAGTAAGGTAATATGTTCATAAGTCTCAGGGATGAGGAGGCAGACATCCTACGGGGCCATCATTTGGTCTACCACAAGTTACCTCTCCAAAGGTTCATGACCATCATTGCCTCTGGAATAGTGGGAGAATGTGAAGCCTGGCACTAGAGTCAGAATTCCAAGAAATCTGGCCTCCATCCACCTCCAGAGGGATGTCTTTGAGTAAATTAATGGGATTCGGTGTATATTTCAACAAGTGCATACAGTGTACACTGATCAAATCAGGGCAATTAAAATTCCCCTTTCCTTGTCACTTCTGTATGTTTGGAACCTCTGAGTTCCTCTCTTACAGATCTTTATAAAATACGTAATCAGCTAACCCTGATTTAGAATCTGTTATTCAACCTCCCTTTATCCACCCTCATCACCCACACTTCCAGGCCTCCACCAATCAGTATTCTACACTCGAGGTGACCATTTTTAGGTTTCACACATGAGGGGTAACATGTGGTACTTGTCTCTCTGTGTCTGGCTTATTTCATCTAGCATAATATAGTCTACTTCCAACCATTTTGCTTCAAATCACAGGATTTTATTCTTCTTTATGACTAAATAATATTTCATTGTATTTATTTATCTATCATCTATTTATCTATCGTGTATGTGTATGTGTGTGTGTGATATTTTCTTTATCCATTTATCTGTTAAAGGGTACCTAGGCTGATTCCATATTTCAGTTACTTTAAATAGTGCCACAGTAAACATAGGAGTACAGGTATTTCTTTAGTATACTGATTTCATTTCCTTGGATGCATACCCACAAGAGTGATAGCTAGATATATGGTAGATCTATTTTTAGGGTTTTTTTTTTTTTTTTTGAGGAATCTCCATAATGTCCTCCATAATGGCTGTACTAATTTACATTTCCACCAGCAGTGTATAAAAATTCCCTTTTCTCCATCTCCTTGCTAGCATTTTTACTTTTCTCTTCTGATATAGCCATTCTAACTGAACGCAATGATACATCATTGCAGATCTGATATTTATTTTCCTGATAGCTAATAATATTAAGCATTTCTTCAAGTATTTTTTGGCCATTTGTATTTCTTCTTTGAGAAGTGACTATTCAAATAATTTGTCCACTTTTAATTAGATTATTTATTAATTATTTTTTTAGTTCCTTAATATATTTTTGATACTAATACCTTGTCATTGAATAGTTGGTGAATATTTTCTCCTATTTTGCAGATGGCCTTTTTAATCTGTTTTTCCTCTGCTGTGTACAAGCTTCATAATTCTATATAATTTCATTTGTCTATTTTTGTTTTGGAGGTCATATCCAAAAAATTGTTACGTGTACCAAGAAGTGTTTCACCTATATTTTTTCTTCTAGTAGTTTCACAGATTCGGATCTTACGCTTAGGTCTTAGCAGTAGGTTGATTTTTGTACAGAGTAAGAGGTAGAGGTCAAGTTTTAATTTTGTGGCTATCCAATTTTCCTACTGCCATTTATTAAAGAGGTTGTCCTTCTCCACTGTATATTTTTGGTGCAAGCCAAAGCAACACAACCAGTACACACTAAAAATAGAGCTGAGGTTTATGGTATTCAACTTAGATGACTTCTTCTGTCTATACTATGCATTAACAGTCAACTGGAAGCCCTAAAGCGATTTCAATGGAGTGATTTATAATGATCTGCTGTTTTGGATTATTTATGTTTATATTTTTGCTGGATGAAGATAGTGGAAAGACAAATAGCCTTCTTTTGGAGGGCAAGATCATCTCCCTAGGAATAATAAAATCACTTCCCTTTCCTCTCATATGTATATTTGTGGCTGCCTCCTGGGTAGAGTCAGTCTTTTCAGACCTGAAAGAATATGGTCTAGAGCAAAAGTTCTTAAATTGTGGACCCCAGCCCTGCAGCATCACCTTGGAATCTTTAGAAATGCCAATTTCTGGGTCCATTCAAACCTGTACAATCAGAAATTCTGGTGGTGGGGCCATGGCATGTGTTTTGATAATATTACAGTGATAAGTGTTCATGTTTTTGAAAATTTCCCCAGGAAAGGCAGTGCTTTCAAAGATAGACTTCAATTTGGCCTTGAAATGGCTGATGGAACCATGTGGTTGCAATGTAACAATGCAAAATAATTTTATTACTCTAAAGCATGAATAATTCTTTCTCAAAAAGTAAGGAATTCAGACAAAAATCAGATGGGTGTGTGAAATATAGCATTTAGCAATAGCTTGCCTAGATTTCTTTCATGTGACAGACTTACTGAGCCACAAGCAGTGCTGGCAAGCACACTTGTGATTCAGAACTTTAAAGAAAAAAAACAGTTCATTTATTAATTTTGAACTAATTATGGCACAAAAATATAGTATTCCAAACTGTATAAGGCATAAAAATAAAGCAGCCCATAAACACCAGATTGGGCACAAAAGCTGTAAGAATACCAGATATCACATTTTCACACCACCTCCTCTTGCTATCAAATCCTCCAGCAGGGTACTGTAGAAAAATTGCCTGTCAACAGACTGAAATGAATAGTATGTGATCCCTGGTATAATTTCCTGGTAATTCAATTTATACTAAATGCAGGAAGAGCCAAGGAAGGGGGTGAATGAGCATAGAGATTGGTCATTAGAAAAATTAGAATTGTACATTAGGAAAATTAAAATCTTCAACTTCCAAAAGGGAATCATTACTCACAATCTGATCTTCCTTGACAGCTGTCCATCACCATTCCTAATGTGCAGTTTGAGGGAGGCCTTGGGAGTGAGATTCCATGTTGTTAACCCCATGTCCCCCAGGTTTAAACTCTGGGCAAATCACCAGGCTTTCTTTGTCTCAACCAATACTGCTTGATTTCCCACTTGCCTCTGAAATGATCCTTGTAAAGAGGTGTGAAAGTCTCACTGCAAATTAGGATATGTTTATTTATATCCTGATTCTCAGCAATATGACTGTGGTAGACATTATGGTTTGTCTACACAACAGACATTTTCCTTTTATTCATTGTCCAGATAATCTGACTTTGTTCATGCTAAAGGAAAATTGAAAGAATTTTAAATGTACCAAAAGACTCTGAGGTGTCTTCAGTTGAAAACATGTGTTGTTCAGAACTTACTCTCCCAAGGTATCTGATTTTATGTTATTTGTGCTTTTCATTGTCTTTGAGCTATTTAAAATCCTGTAGACATAGAAGTTCACTTGCAGAAAACTCAAGGTAAAACAAACATTTCTTGTTTATGGATATGCAAATAAATTCTATTTGATGAACATTCAAGTAATTTTCTTCCTACACAGTGGAAGAAGCTAGTTTTGAATTGATTAAATAAATTTATTTCATCAATCACTATGATCTTACATATTTGTTTCATCTTTGAGTTCCCTTTGGAACTAGATGTAACTTATTTTTTGGTTCTCTCATGAGAGTCATGATTATCCTTTAACAATATATTCTACAATTCTATATATTTAACAATACACCCAATGAAAATGTTTACCTTCCTATAGGACTTACACCATGATAAATATAATACAATCATAATAATCTTATTCACTTTTTTCCTCTTATTAGTTTAAAGATGATCATGTGGCCACCTTCTGGTCTATGGGGAATAAATAAGGAGGTTCTAAGAGAAGTTAACCTTTCTGATAAATAGACAAAAAGAAATAGGAGCAAGAGTGAGGAATAAGACATGCCTCTTCTCTTTTGCCATTAGATGTTGACATAAGAGAGCAGGGTATTTGGAAATACAGCCTCCATCTTTAATAACAAGGAGAGAAACCCTAACAATATCAAAGAAACCATTTCTGAGTCCTGACATCATTTATTCATTCTCTGAATCAATTCATCAATCAACTCAGGAATTACTCTCAGAAGGGTAGTTGTTTGCTTAGGCAGTGCTTCTCAAATGTTAAAGCTTTGTCAATTGGTTACTTAGTTATATACATTTATAAGCATTCTAAAAATATATTGTCACAGATTCAGAAAGAAAAAGTACCAGAAAATCTGGCAGGTTCCAAGAGGTTCTATGTTAGTCCTGTGTACAATGGTGTTGGCGGGAGTAAAAACGGGTGGTTGTAGTGAGTTGGGCACGGGAAGCATATTGACAGACAATAGGGAAGTGGAGTGTGGAGTGAAGATAAGAGTGGTAGCAGGAGAATGGTAGTGGAGTGGCAGTGCTATGGTATGAATGTCTTTGTCCTCCCAAAGTTTATGTTTAAGCCTTATCCCCAGTGCAACCCCCTAACAAATCACAGAATAGCAAAGCTAGACTAGAAGCCAGACCTTCTGTTCCCCATATGACACTGCTCCTCTACACCTGAAAACTAGAGGGTTCTCCTTAGCAGTGGTCCGCCCATCATTATCTTCATCAGTCCTGTCTTTTGAATGTTTACTTCATATCAGTAAGTTTGATAAACATGTTATTAAATCTACATAAGTCTATGATTGGATGTGATAGATCATTGCAGTCCCAATTTGTTTTTGTTTTTCTACATCCACGCCCTGCTCCCATACTGACTCTGGGCAGTGAATAGGGGGAATATAACATGACAGAAACTGAAAACTACAAAGCACTTGAGCATTGGGGATTCCTGTTCCGAAGACTCTTGGGAATGGCACTATGTGATAAGCCCAAACGAGGTCACTAGAGATAGGTGGTACACTTATCCCAATGAATGCATACAGCACCCAATTCCCACTCCACCACACATGGACATTGTAGACCAACCAGCCCCCAGCTACTCTTTCAACTGTAGCTACATGCATTCATTCAGGTGAGGCCAGAAGAAAAACTATTTAGCTTAGCCCAACTTAAATTATCAACCCTTAAAACTATAATACATCATTTTAAGCCACAAATGGTGGGCAACAAAGCCTAACTGATAGAGCATATAATACCAATGTCCCAATTGTATAGACAAGGAAAACTAAAACTTGGGAAAATGGCTCAAGGTCACACAACTTGCCAAGGGCTGCATTTATGATTCAAACTCAAATCTATCTTACTTCAAACCGGTGTCTTTAACAGTAACCCCAAACAATACATTCTTAGCAAACCACTAATTGCAAAGGGTCAGAGGGTATCTCCCCCACAAACCTTCCTACTTCTCTGAATGATACATTGTAAATGTTATAGCCTCAACTTTATCTTTTTATCCCGTTGGTAAAGAGTGTATATCACTGGCCTGAACCTCTAGTAAAACAAGTTAAAAACAAAACAAAATAAATGTTAAGTTTATGATTCAATGTGAAATGTAACATTTTCTATTTTTTCCTTTCTGTTCTTAATTTATATTTTCAGGCTCCCATGTTTGGCCTGATTTCTAATAAAAAGTGGAGCTATATGAGGAAAAAAAATCCATATTCTTTGTGACTTTGTGACTTCATACGGTTCCATATCCCTATGCATTTGCCAGCAATGCTTCCTCCACATGGAATGCTGACATCATATCTCAGTGCTATCTGCCTCACATAAAAGGTTTCTCATTCTGATTCATCTTCAATCTTGGGCTTCTCAAGCGGTTATTGCCTCTCCTCTCTGTTGTTTATGGCATTTCCCACATACCTCCATTATAGTGTTTTTGATACTTGTTCATAACCATCTTCTCCACTAAACCCACTCCATATTAAATCTTCTGGTATAATACCTGGCACATAGAAGATGTTAAATACATTTTGTTGAATGAAGAAATAAAAGAATTAATTGATCAATTAAAAATAAAAATGTTCTCAACCAAATTCTTTAGCTTTATCTCAAAATGATTTATCTCCCATCCTCTATTTCAACCAACCTGAATTACCTTTCCATATAAACTTTACTGAATATGGAAGAAATAGGCTGGTGCAATAGTTTGAATATGATTTACCCCCACCAAAAATTAGTATTGATGCTTAATTCTTCAGTGTGGAAATGTTGGGGTGGGGGGATTGGCTTAGTGAGAGGTGTTTGGGTCAAGGTGGCAGAGTCCTCATGAAAAGATGAATGTTATCTCTTACAAGTGACCATTTGCTCTTATGGAACTAGATTGGTTACCATGACAGCAGGTATTGTACTGTAAGGTTGTCCATCTTGTTTTGTCTCTCTGTGTATATGCCCACTTGCCCCTTTGTTTTTCTCCCATGCATGGAACAGCACAAGGTCCTCAGCAGAAGCCTAGCAGATGAAGCTGCCTGGTCTTGGAATTCACCCTTCAGATCTAGGAGATAATAAACCTCTTTTCTTTATAAAGTATCCAGTCTCATACATTCTGGCATAAGAACAGAAAATAGCCTAGGACAGCTGGCTATTCATTAATCAAACCAATATATTGTCTCTTTATCCTGGGTGTTCATTTTCCCCCTAGATTACATTTTCCAGCATCCCTTGCAGTGAGGTGTGGGCATATGACTAATTTCTATGTAACATAATATAACCTGAAGTGATTTGTACCACTTCCAGTGCACAAATGTCTCCTAATTGTTTCCTTCCATAAAATTTCTCCTTTTACCAGATTGATGTAGGAGGGCACCTTGGAGATACTAAAGACCGAGGAGCCAAAAGATAGAAAACACCCGATCCTTCGATCACCACTTGTCAGATAACCAACTGCTAAACAGGAACAGATATTCTGGACTTTATAGGAATAAGAATTAAACTTCTGTTAAGTCACTGAAATTTGGGAATTTATTTGTTATACATCAACTTTACCTTAACTTATACATTGATCTTGTACCTTTGTTCTCTATGACCCCTCTTTATTATATTTTCTTGTTTCTAACATATTCATGCCTTATTGCAATCATCCTTTAAGATACAACTTTATCCCTTATGCCTCTCATGCCCCTTCCAAATGGCATTGTCCTTCCTCTGAAATACTCTAATGTTTTATCTTCATATCTCTTAGACATGTGTTATGTTCTGCTTGCATTACAATATTTAAGTTATTATTCTAAACTTAAAAATTCTAAAATTCAAATAACTCCGTGATGTGAAACTTCTGTTACCCATCTGTTTCCTCCACAGCACTTAGCATAGAGTACCTAGCAGACACTTTAAATATGCCTTGCTTTTTAATTTTTTCCCCTTTTCTTCTCTATAGACAATCTTCTTTGTCTTTCTCTGAACTGTGCAGTGCCAATAGATCTCTCCTGAGGACTTGGCCAGAAAGATGCCACATCTAATATTCCATGTGTGGCTCTCTCATTAATGAATAACCACTAGGGTTTTGATAGTTCTTATGAGAGATAGATAACATGGTGATTACATCGTTTTTCCCCAAGCTCCAAAGTACTTTTCTCATTCTGGAAAATTACATCATCAAATTTTAGTCGATGACATATAAATTGAGAGTTTTGTAGAATGGAACCCATTCTGAGGGTTGGCTTCATCTACATTATTTGGGTCACAGAGCCCTAATAGAAGTCATTTGAGGTCAGAAAAGCTAAATGTAATAGGTTAAGGTTTTCCTGAACTACAGTGAAGATAGCCATGTTCAGAGGTAGAACTTAGAGCTTGAAGTCCTCTAAGAAGGAAGAAAATTTCAATTCCTCCAGAGCATTTATTTATCTATTTTGCCTTTTTAATTCCTTAAATGGAAATGGATTCAAGGTAATCTGTACCCAATGGACACTGGATTTTGGTTTTTAACATCTAGATATCTAACTTGCATAGGCTGTCTGATTTTAGGTCATTTTTTTAATGAGCAGAAATAATAAACTGTTTATTCCTAGACAACATGAAAATCTTATAATTTTTTTCATTTTGATGTAAAACTGACAGGGTTTTATTTTCTGATTTGCATGTTTTTCTCTCTTCTGAGCCATGAAGCACACCCTACCAAAGACTGGGACAGGGATGCCATGGCATGGAAAACCTAGGCACTAGATAACTGTTTACAGGGCCCAAGAAACCCTGGAATTGTGCAATCAGATGTGGTAAAAGGCAAGTGTCAAGCAAGGCGAGGACTGGCTGATAAAATGTTCAGTAAGTCTCAAGGCAGACAATACACAGAGGAACTATTTGATAAATGGAAAAGGAATGCAGGATGGTGATTAGGAAATAGTTCTGCGGTTACAGTAGAAAAGTCCCAAAGCTTTTCATTGAACCACATGCAGCTGAGAAAGGAAAAGAGAGCCTGGGAGTATTGCTGGAGGAATACATTATCTATCAAAGCGAAGACAATCTCTAAAGATTTTTTTTTCCCAGGGAAAATCAAGTTCAAAAATCTTATTCCTTTTTTTTTCTTTTTCTTACTTTATTTCTCTCTACTACCCCTACTTTACTTAGTAGTGGTCACTATCAATCTCACTAACATGTTTGGGGAGGGAGGAGGGGGTAATCTGGGTAGGAACTGAAGGAAAACAAATCAAGCAATGTATGCATATATAAATGTATCACTTAGAATCTCAGTATGTTGTATAATTACAATGCACCAATAAAGTTACTTTCAAAAAGACTTTCGGGGAAAAAACAAGTTTAAAAAATCTCATCATATTTTCCTCCTCTTTCTTTCTTTGTTTCTCTACTAGTTTATTTAATAGCAATCAGTCCAAAGCACTTCTGTGATCAAGAGTGCACTGCTGTAAAAGTGCTGTCATCAGGACTGATTGTAATTCCACCTCTGCTCTTTAATTACCAGTTCTGTGACCTTGGCCGATATTCTCGTCTCTCTGGACCTCAGAATTCCAAGGGGTTATGTTGTCTGATCCCTAGAGTCCTTCCCAGTTCTTAAGTTCTCTGATTCTTGACTTCAAAGTCTTTTTCTACCCTAATTTACATTCTTTATTGTCTGTCTATCACAAATGCAGCCCAGATGGATTTCTAAGACCTGCCAGCCTCCAGAAATCATCACCCGATAGAGGAAGCTGGCTTGAGAGCCAGGAATCAATGAAGACCCGTTGCTTTAAGTGACCTAAATTGAGATAGGCTAGTAGGAGTTTTTTAGATGGTCTGACTGCCCTTGGTGAGTTGAAGCCTCACAGCACCTTAGGGCTGGCGAGGTACTGAAAATTTAAGAAGGTTAATACTTCTATATGAGACTCTGAGCTGATGAATTATTTATTATTTTCAGTTGCATATCTCAGAACCAGTTTGATTTGGTGTTTATATTTATAAGAAAAGCACATTTGAGGTCAGGGTTGCCTCAGGAGAGGTTGGCTGCCAATCTTCCTAGTGTGGGTCATACCAGATAGAATTTTCCTGGTTTATTTATTATGGTCCACAGTGAAACCTCAACATTGTGTGCTCAAAAATGTGATTTGGTAACAAACCTCAAGTATCTCTAGGTAAATATTAATGAGGTGTCCAGAGATTATTAATGTAAATCTGTATGTTAATTTTATTAACTCATGGGAATTTATATATTCTGGTATAATACAGGTAGCATGACTGGTACATTATTTCCTACCAAATTATCAGTTGAGGTTGCTTGGGGAGAACGAACCATAGCAAAGTAGTAAACACAAGGAGTTCATCAATTAAAAAAAAATCACGAGAAGCTCTTTTCTGGCACAGGAAGAGCTCTGCCAATGGGAAATAATAAAATGTTCCTTTTCACGTGCAGATTTAATGCATCCATACTTGATTGTTTGTGATTGATCCTAGGGACCTATAAATGACTGGAGGTTTTGTGAATAGGATCCAGAAGAAAGGCACTTCATCCCTGTTTTTCCCAAATGTAATTCACACACCATTTGTGATATGCAAGACAACTATAGGAAATAGAATCTGTGTGGTGTGCATAAGAAATTCAGGTTAGCATAAAGACTGAAGGGCTGTATATGAAGGATCAAGGAGGGAATCAGTTCTGTGGAAGTTAAAGGGGTTGATGTGGAGAGGTGTATGTCCCCAGGGAAGGAGAATTTTTTGTAACAATACTTGTGAATTACCTGGGGATTTCGTTAAAGTGCACTTTCTGATCCAATCGTTCTAAAAAGGGCTGAGGTTCTACACCTCTAACAAACTTCTAGATGATATTGACCTGATCCAAGAGCCATTTCTAGGGTAGCAAGAAAAGTTTTATTATCTTTTCACTCCATCAGAATGGAGATGGCTCATTCCCAGGTGAACTGAGGTATTTTTCATAAGAATTTTAATTCATTTAATTTTATAGTTTTCTATTTATGAAATGACTTGATTTTATCCCCGTGGTAGTAATATTATTTCTATATGAATCTATTTTAGCTAAAAAATGAAAATGAGTTGTTTTCAAGACAAATATTAAGTAAAAACTAGTATAAGCATACACTGTAATAGCAAAAATCACAACACAGATATGCGACTCACTTATGGACAAAAAGCTGACTTAGGAAACCTACACTTGTTATCTTGTTATTTAGATCATGTGGATTTGTTCTCAATTTAATTTAGGGTCTTATATTATGAAGTTCCTATTTCCCCTTTTTTGAAGTTAATACTTTTAATCTCCATTTTAGAGATGAGGAAATTGGTAGAATTCTTTGACACTTGAGAATTTTTTATAATCTCAGGCACACCTATTCATGGAGGAATGTCCCCTTCTTAAGAAATGTCATCTTGGTCACTCCTTTCCCTTCCATTAATGGTTAAACAACTCCCTTTGCTCTGGCTCAGATGAGTTTGTTTTATTCAGATGTGCTGATGCTACCAATAAGAATACTTTCTCCATCCTGGAAATCACTCTGTATCCTCAAAGTAATTTCCTGTATCTCTGTCCTTATTCATTAAGTGTCAAGGTACACTATTTTTTTCCATTTCTTGTAGGATAATTATCTGTGTCTTCTATGTTTTGAACATTCTGATTCTAGAATCAGAATGCTTATTTAAGTCAGATGAGTGATGGCAGAACTCTAAGCAAACTTTTATACTTGCAGTTCCCTCAGTGGATAATAATAGCCTATCACTACAATATCCATTATAATGACCACTTTACATTTTGTAATAAGACCTTGTTACTGAGCTGAGGCTCTGTACACAATAAGAGGAGATTGAGTCCTAAGAATTGAAGTCATCAATAAGTTTGATCTTATGGTCTTGGAAACCTTGGGGTGACTTAGTTTAATTGGGAAAGAGATGCTGCTGACATAAATCCAAGGAACTTACTGAGAAGCAAAGTCATTAAAATAACCCAAGTGCTTAGATACACAAACAAAAGAATCTTGGGGAAAATAATTCTGCACTATAGGGTAATAAACATTTAGACAAACTTATAGAAACAGAGATGGCAGATACAACTCGTCCAGAAGAATTAGCAAGTGAGCTTATTAAAGGAAAAAAAATGGTTGAGAAATCAACCGCAGAAAGAAAGTAAGATTGAAATAAAGATAAACATAAAAATGTTCATTGTCTTTTTCTCAAGTGTCTTTATTAATGTTTCTTGTTTAGTATATGGAATCTGCACTGCAGCTGGCTTTCAGACTATATCACTGAGGGTAATAAAATGGCACATAGCTCTTAGAGCAAGTCCATTTAACCACCAGGCTTATCAGTAAAAGTGAAAGATATGGTAGCAGTAACAGAAAGGGTATCCAACTAGACGACCAGAAAACTGAACTCTAATACCAAATTTGAGGATAGCAAATGAGCAAGTCACTCAAGTTGAGGATTTTAGTTTCCTCACTGTAAAAACCATATTAGACCAGTAACCCTAAGAATTATTATAACCCTAAAACACTTACTTGAATTTTACTCTCTATCTGCCTCAGGGCTGGAGCCAGACCAGATTCTCTCTTAAGTTCTCTTCCAATAAAATAACTCTGATTTTTAATTACCTACAAACAAAAATATTCCCAAAGTGTGCCCACTCTTTAAAATATCTTATATGCTTGTTAGGCCTTGGATAATATTTGCTGGAGATCAAGAAATCAGTTAACTATTCTCACTCCAACTACAGCAGAGGCCCCTTAAGATTATGTGTAGGATTCCTGAAATTTAGTTATGCTAGTCAAATGAATGTTTGATTTACCATGAAAGCTTATAAAATAAACAATTAAAAATAAAACTTTCAAGAAGTCTGGAATATCTAGGTTAAGTGCTCAATATATTCTCTTTCTACATGGACAACCAAATCCTATGAGATCTTTGCAAACTTGGCTTAGAGCCAGAGTCAAGAGACATGGATGATTGTATATATTTTCAAAATTTGAAGGGTGGACACACCCACTTCCAACACCCACTTCCATTCTAGATAGGTAAAGACTAAATGGACACTTGTGTTCCCTCCACAGGGCTAAGACTTTCTTTCCTCTCTATCTTCCCTTGTTCTAGTTTCCTTAAAAAAACACTACTCTTTTACTACCATAGCATTGCCTCCGTGAGTAGGCAGAGAGCAATATTATTATTTAGGTTTTAACTCTTTCTAAAATTCCAACTTAGTCCCAGGATAACATGCTGGCCATGCTAATCTTCCTTAGGAGACCCCATGTGGAAGCACTGGACTAGCACTGGTTGAGTCCTCGCTCACAGAAGATGTTGACTGAGTACGTGTTCACACAGGGCTTCGCTACAAGAAAAGTGGAACATCCCCCAGGATCTATTTAGTAACAGTTCTGTTGATGGTTTTTCATTGTTCTGCCAAAGCCTCCGGGATTCTCAGCAGCACTACCTTGAACCAAATGGTATTTGAAGTACCCTCGGGATCTTTAGCTGGGCAGTTAACCTTATCTATAATATCAGAGGGTATCTCTTTGTCAGTGCTCCTGAGCAATTTTTCTCTCTTGATGACTGAACAGTCCATGAGGACTAGACTTCCACATTCCAGGATACTACTTCCAAACTAAGGACAGATTGTGTTGTTCAACAGCTGGAACAGCCAGCTGCAGCAGCCCCATTTCATTTCCAAGAGTTTTTATTTTGTTTTGTTTTTGTGGCAATCTCTTTGGAATCTATCCATGAATCTGCTGACTTCTTCAATCAGAGAGAACATTTCTTCCCCTCTCAAGAGCTTCATCTCCCTATCTTCCTCACCTGACTCATCCCACTATTAATATCGCCTGAGGATGCCAAGGGTGTTCTTGGCTCAAGACTTTTGCCCCTGAGATTGTTTCTGAGTACCTACACAGCTATCCCATGAGTTGCCTCCTCTCTTCAAGAGCCACCAAGAAGACTTTGCTGACCACCCACCTGTAATTCTGTCCTTCTGCTTCATCACTCTCTATCCTCCATGTTTTATTCTTCTGCATAGCACTTTTGACCACTCAGAGTGTATTTTTTTTTAATTTTATGGTTCCTTCCACTATAGTATAAGTTTCCTGAGAACAAGAATTGCATTTATTTTACTTCCTAATGTATCCAAGCCCCTAGAAGTATATCTGGTATATAATAGATATTCCACCAATATCTGTTAAAGAAACAAAGAAAAGGCTTCAAGTTGAGTTTCAATTTGATCAAGTTCAGCAGTTCCTGGTCCGGGGTATCCATCGATTCATCAAGTGGAGCATAAAAAAGCTGTATCCAGTCCTAGAGCTCTACTTTGGATCTTCTGAAGCAAAATGTCTGAGGGAAGAATGATCAAGAGCCCATAATTTTAAAAAGCCTCTTGGGTTTATGATGTGTAGCCAGAACTAGTGGTCTAGTCCACTGGGAACCAATGGTGTAAGCCACAATTTCACAGATACAAGAAAAATGTCAGGTGGTAGTTAACATGTAGATACTGAAGTCACAATTTCAGGGATACAAGAGAAATCATCAGGTAATAGTTAACATGTAGACACTAACGTCACCTGGATCTGATGCCTAAGTTTGCCACTTACTTGCTATTAGGGGTTACAAAATCTATGCAAGACTCAGCTTCCTTATACTTAAGATGGGTAGATAACAGTATCATGCAGTGCCTTAGAACAGCATCATACAATGCCAGAAACTTCAAGTTCTTGGGGCATGTAAGAATACTAAAAAACAGCTTTTTCTGCTAGAGACATCTAAACACAGTAGGATTGTGGTACAAATGCAGAATATCCGCATCAGAAGTACAGCACAGTTCTGTAGCATCAGTCCAATGGTGGGGCATAGACTAATGGGGACCCTTTTGTTTAACAGCATGAGAACCATGAAATAGAGTCCAAGTGGCTTTCTATTGATAATAAGAAGGGCCATAAGCCTGTGGAAAAAAAGGAGCTATGATGAATCAGGGACTCACATCCACAGTCCAACTATATGCATGGACCTTCTTTATCATAGTCTAAATGCTCAGATTGTGGAATAAAATCATCTGACATGTTTTCCCCGTGTCTGTGTTATTTGAGCTGGAACATAATGCAGGAAATGAATATTGCTGCAATCTTAATTCACAGTCTCTGACACTACTATCTTTCTCTCTCATAGGAGCCATAGGAATCATTCCACTTCTTAATCCCTTCTTGATAGAAAGTCTCTATGGCATCTGCTCAGCAGATTATTGGAGGTGTGAGCAACCCCATTTAGCCAGTAATGGTAATAGTATTAACTGTAACTAATGCATTTGGTATTAGTGAATATAATACCAGTGTAATTCCATAGCGATCCTCACATGCTTTTCTATTAAAACACCATTGGATTCCCATGCATCAATACTTAGTACAGTCTCACAGGTATATATTGCATAATATTATTTATTTACATGAACTTACTTAGTAAAAAAAAAAAAGAAAGAAAGGTCTGGCCTGCTTCCTGTTTTTTTTTCCTTGTTAATCTTATGCACAACACATCACAATTCACATTTGTGTAGTAAAATCTGAGCTGTTTATGGTTCACTGACTTTCTAAGATATTTGGGTGGAAATGTCTTTTGAGGAATGGTTAGTTTGTCCTGTCAATCACAAAGTAGACCACAGTGGTGTATCAGTGGCATCATGGTCATTTGTTAGGAACTATTATTAACTGTGTTCTATACAATTTGTCTTTTCTTCCACTGAAGTACAGCTCAACTACACAGGAAGCACCTAAAGATGGCATCTGAATTTTTAAAAAAGTGCTTCTAGATGAAAAATTATTAGACTCTATCTCAAGAACACAGTTCCAGTGACCCAATTTGAGATCAGCAATTAATTAACTATACATAGAAATGTCACTTCAAGAAAAGCCCTTGTCAATATTCTGAAATTTCTTTTATAGATTTGTGATTAACTTCTAATTATAGTCTAATTACCCTCTTCATTATCATACAGGATTTTAGGTGTTGACGCAGATGCCAATGAGACAAGTGTGGATGTAATATGCTCCCATATTGCCTAATGTGTTTCCTTCTCTGTGTGAACAACAAGAAAAAAAAGAGGAAGATGGTCCCCGTGCAAAGCTGGCAACTGGTGTTAAAATGCAGTGGTGGGATTTTCAGCAACCAAGAAAACAATCCCAGTGAAATTTCTGGGTTTACTTCAAAGAGAAGTTTAAGGTGATAAAGAATAAGGAGGGAAAATAGGGTTTGTTTTCAAATAGTAGTGTTAAGATGAATCATAAAAGTGGCTGGTTGAAAGCAGGAGTGTGTGTGTGTGTGTGTGTGTGTGTGTGTGTGTGTGTGTGTGTGAGAGAGAGAGAGAGAGAGAGAGAGAGAGAGACAGAGACAGAGACAGAGAGACAGAGACAGAGACAGAGACAGAGACACAGAGAAAGACAAACATACAGAGATGGAGAAACAGGGTCAGGGACAGGGAGACAATGCCTATGTGTGTTTGAGAGTTTCTCTGCCAGAAAAGACAAAGAGAGATAAAATATTTGTTTTCTCAGAAAATGAAATTGAAGCTTCAATAGAACAGAAGATAATGTTATCGCTACTAAGAGAAGATTC
The DNA here is from genome assembly GCA_004027655.1 of Graphiurus murinus. Taxonomy (NCBI): domain Eukaryota; kingdom Metazoa; phylum Chordata; class Mammalia; order Rodentia; family Gliridae; genus Graphiurus; species Graphiurus murinus. The sequence goes on along the minus strand of PVLC010003358.1, from coordinate 4,808 downwards.
AATCATATTGGTGGCTGCTTTCTGGTTACTTGCATGCTACCTTAATAGATCTAATCACACTATTCTAAACATGCTTCCTTTCCTATAGTAAATAACACCATCACCCCCTTCTGCTCACGGGGCACACGTTTTATTATTCAATAAACCTGGAACTTCTTGTTTAATTTAAGTCAACCAGAAAGACAAAGCACCCAGTGAGGTTGTGTTTGACATGTGAAAATAAAAAGTTTTCAATTCTCTTGGGTCTCACAGCACTGTATTGGAAACTTCCAGTGAAAGTTGGACATACACATTGAGATAGTGGGGTAGAGATTCAGGTATCCCAGAGGATAGGGTTTCCCAAAGTCTGGTTTGTTTACTATTGTAGTTCAATACTTAGTACAGTGTCATGTTCATATTAGATGCTTAATAAATACTTTTGGATCTCTCTCCCTTACACATGGGGCGGAGAGAGAGAGAAGGAGAGAGAGAGAGAGAGAGAGAGAGAGAGAGAGAGAGAGAGAGAGAGAGAGAGAGAGAGAGAGAGACTCCCAGATGCTTCATTTATCTAGGACCACAATCATTTCTTAAGATTTTTTTGACAGAAAAAATATGTAAAGGAAATAAAATAGTGTTGTCATAATGACTTAAGTCACAGAATGGAGTATCAAGAGAATTAAATCTGAGAAAAAACCTATAGTGTATTCATCTGGATGTTAATTATTTCTTCTGTTTAAAATACTGTAAGGTGATGTTTCCTTGAGTATTGTATTTAGAAACCAAAGCTTCTTGTGATGGGGGCATATGATGGCCAGCCCTTGGGCCACCCAGGACTTTTATAATCTAAAGTTAAGGAGCATTATATCCCACAAACATTTTATTCCTGTTGTATTTTCCAATAATTATTAAGTCATTGGCTAAACATACTTTAAATCTCCAAGTGAAAAATAGGTGCAAGCTCTAACAGTGGCCTGGAGTCCTCTTAATCACAAATTAGTCCAAGATCTGTCTTTTTTTCCATCTTAATGGTTTACCCATTTTATTACCATGAGAGTTGAACAGCAAAAAATTTTCTATTATAAGATAAAAAGTAGAAGCATTTTGAGGCATACAATGATATTTTAATGAGACTATTAAAGATTATAATTGATGGTTCTCCATGTATATTATGTAAGATTGGTGATCCTCTGTGGCCAGAATACCCTCCTTGCTGAGAATTTGGATGTACATGGTTGAAATTTGATATTGTGTCTCTCCTTCACTCTGCTCTTAACTGTTATTAAAATGCTTGTGGTGGTCTTGTTGAGGAAGTTTCTACCTGTGCCTATAAAAAACAAGGATTAATAAATGGGATGGCATTAAACTAAAAAGCTTCTGCTCATCAAAGGAAAGCATCAAGAGTTTAAAGAGAAAGCCTACAGAATGGGAGAAGATCTTTCCCAGCTATCCTTCTGATAGAGGATTGATATTTAGAATACACAAAGAATTTAAAAGACTTTACACTCAAAAAACAAATAACCCAATCAAGAAATGGAAAATTGATTGAATAGACACTTCACAAAAGAAGAAATACAAATGGCCAATAAAAATTCAACATCATTAGCAATCAGGGAGATGCAAATAAAAACTACACTGCGATTCTATCTAACCCTAATCAGAATGGCAATCATCAAGAAGTCAAAAATATAATAAATGTTGGTAAAGATGTGGGGAAATTGAAACTCTTCTACACTGTTGGATGAGAATGCAAACTAGTTCAGCCACCATGGAGATCAATGTGGAGATTCCTCAGAAAATTGGGAATGGATCCACCATATGATCCAGGTATACCACTCGTGGGTATCTTTCCAAAGGGGTTGAAACCAGAGAACTACAGTAATATATGCATATCCATGTTCATAGCAGCACAATTCACAATAGCCAAATTATGGAACCAACCTAGGTGGTTCATCAACAGATGAATGGATTACAAAATTATGGAATATTCCCTCAATGACATTCTAATCATCAATAAAGAAAAAACATGATGTCATTTGCAGGAAAATAGAAGGACCTGGAGAACATTATGTTAAGTGAGATTAGCCACTCACTGAAAGTGAAAGGCCATATATTTTCTCTAGTATGCAGAAGCTGGGGAGCAATGGGGACACCAGAGGGATTCCAGTTAATTCAGCAACCTCACTGGAGCCAGGGAAGTGGTCTAAGGGAAGAGGAGGAGGAAGACTGAGGCTCATTGAAGGAATTACCACCATTGGCTTTATGTACATATGTGAAAATACCAATGTCAATCTCAGTACTCTGTATGGGGAAGAGGGAAGATGGGGGGACACCAAGTGCTGTGTGCATGTATGTCACTGTCAACATGATTTACATTATGATGTGAGACTATAATGCACCAAAAAAATCATATAAAAACAAAATAGACCTGAAATATATTGTTACATAGGTAATAAAAGATACAGCAGAAAGAAAAAAATAAAATGATTGTGGTTATCACATTCCTTCTCTAGATAATAATTTTACTATATTTGCCTTAGCTAGCTCTAAAGGAAGTCTGTTGTTTTTTCCCTCTCTCACCTCTGTTACTTCAGGGACAGAGATGGTATAAAAATTTTCCTGTTTCCTATCACAATTTCCAGCCCATGTTGCTCTCTTCTAATACATGCGCACACACACACACACACACACACACACACACACACACACAAGCACATATAAAAGTATATCCATTCCTATTCCTTTGAGATATGTGCTATGTTAATCACCTTTCTGTCACTATAATAAATGCCTGAGATAAGTAATCTATTAACAGAAAAGGTTTGTTTTGGCCCACAGTTTGGGTGCTTCCAGTCTATAATTGGTTGGCCTTATTGCTTGGGGGCTGTGGCAAGGTGGCATATCATAGTGGAGGCATGTGGCAGAGCAAAACCCCTCACCTTATTGGCCAGAATACAAAAGAGAGAGGAAGAGACCAGAATTCCCTTTGAAGGAATGCCCCCAAAGGCCCAAAAGTCTCCCACTAGACCTCATCTTCAAAAGTTACTCCCCTCCCCAATAGTACCAAGCTGGGAATCGAACTCTACTGCATAAGTCTTTGGGGATAGGGCACTCAAGAACCAAGCCATAGCATATGCCAACCAGATCCTACTTATAACTTCTTCTCCTGCCATTACCCACCAACTTCCTAGTCATTCCTCCTTGTCTGGTGAAGAGTCTGGTCCTAGCTTATAGTTTTTCTCTCAACCTCAACCTATTTGTTCACATTCATGAACAAACAATTCAATATCCCGATCTCTTTGAATTCTGTCACTCTAATAGCATTTTCTTTCACTGAAACTCAAAACTCATTTCCTTCCCATGCCTCATTTTGTCTCCGAACTGATCCATTTCTGAAATCCCAAACCCAAATAGCCTTCTCTGTAACCACTGGCTTTTATGCCAGACCCAGTTCAACACACCTTTTGTCCCCCAACATATCAGGAACACCAACACACTGACAAACTAATTTGGTTATTATTATTTGCTTCCTCTTGTTCAGCCCAGATTCCATGGTTCCATGGTCCTTTCTTTTTATCAGTACTTGACCAAAAAAAAAAAAAAATCTACAACTTTTCTTTTTTTTCTCTCTCTCTCTCTTCTCTCTCTCTCTCTCTCTCTCTCTCTCTCTCTCTCTCTCTCTCTCTCTTTCTTTCTTTTTCTTTTTCTTTTTCTTTTGACACTGGGGAATGAACCCAGAGGCATTCTACCTCTGAGCTACACCCTCAGCCCAATTTTATTTCTTATTTAGAAACAAGGTCTTCCTAGGTTTCTGAGAGCCTCGCTAAGTTGCTTAGGCTAGCTTTGACCCTGTGATCCTCCTGTCTCAGCTTCCCAAATACTGGGATTACAAGCATCAGCCACCACACCCAGCTCTCTTTGCATTTTATTCCCCTGGCAAAGTTGAAATTTTGGATAATTTCTCCTATCTTCCTTCTTCACTCCTACATCCCACTAAAAATTCTGACCACTAGTGAAGAACCCTTTACATTTCTGAAATAACACTAGTTCCACTTCAAATACATTCTCTCACACTTAAAAATTTTCCTTCACTACTCCATGAAAATCCTCTGTTTGATAGTCTCACTGCATTTTCCCTGAAACAAAAATTTCATTTCTTCTCCTCTTCTCCAAACTTACCACTAACTATTTTGCCCTCATACTCAGTTGATGATTTTCCTTCAGAAAGCATGGAAGAATAGTACCATCATGTAGGAGCAATATCCTCTTGCTATCAATGACACTTACTCTTCTCCTCTACCTCCTGCTGTCCCTAATAAAGAAGGTCAAGTTCACATCCTTTCAATTCTTCTCAAGAACTCTGATCTTACAGTTTATTTGCTCTTTTCTTTTTATCATCAATCTCTTTTTAGAAAAATTTTAATATTCAATTTTTAATAATGTGCTTTTATTGATGCATTATAGTCTCCCATAATGTAAATCATGTTGACAGTGACATACATGCACAGAGCCCTTGTTGCCCCTCCAAGCCTTCCCATTTCATCAATCTCTTTAAGTTTGCTTACTTATTCTCCTCAGAAAGCAATTGTTTTAGCATCTCCTGTCTTACACACACACACTCTCATGCACACACTATCTCCATTGATCATATAGTCCCTACCAGCTTCTGTCCCATATATCCACGTTTCCAACGTAAATTTCTTGAATGAGTTGCCTACATTCACAGAATTTGAAAGTAGACAACTCTTTCAATAACCCCAAGCATGTCATACATAAACAACCATCAGCTTTTGCCACCTCCTGTCTACAATTTATAATTTCTAGTTGAAAAC